>CAUYLG010061617.1:0-16171 GCA_963573385.1 Cacajao melanocephalus | reverse complement strand
CCTTCATAGCGACATGGAGGAACCTAGAAACCATCATTCTCAGCAAACTGACAGAAGAACAGAAAACCAAACACCACATTTTCATTCATAGGCAGGTGATGAACAATGAGAACACCTGGGCACAGGGAAGGGAACAACACTCAGAGGGCTAGGTGGGAGGGTGGACAGTGGGGCAGGGGCAGGATAACACTGGGAGAAATGCCTGATGTAGGTGACGGCAGAGGGGAGGATGGAGACAGCAAACCACCATGGCATGTAGGTACCTATGCAACAATCCCGCAGGATGCAGTATGTGCACATGTACCCCAGTGCCCAAATACCATAAAAAAAAATAAAAATAAATAAAAAAACGCAATTTGGCTTTTCCTCAACATTTATACTCTATTTATAATTTGGAAAATATTCCCATAATAGAACATAGTTCCTGTTAATAGATTTCTACTATGGACATAGCAGATGTGAAGTATTAACTTTATCTTTACCCAACCTATTGGACAGGGCACAGTAATACACAGGCTTTTGGTAGGTACCCCTTTAACATCCCTGCTGCCAAAACAGACACAAAAGGCAAGCAGTGAACAGTGGGAAGATCACAGCAGCAGAGGTCAACCAAAATTTCTATGCCTAGCAGGTGTTACACAAAATCTTAGTAAAAGTTGAATGATTACTCTGTAATTGTTGAATGAAAAAGCCACTCAACAGTGCTAGGATTACTTACAACTAATATCATATCCAAAGACTAACACCAAATTAAGTGGACTAGAGTAGGTGCAGGTGACAAGTTTAAAACATGATTGCATATGTTGCTACTTTTTTTTGTACAATTCTATCATAACCACTCTCCTCCCCAAAAATATTAATTATTTGGGTACTATTCCCTAAGTTGAATATAAATAAGACCATGGTTCTTCATGGCATCAAGTTTTCAAATGCTCTAAACCAGGCATATAAAATACTGGTGTAGAAATTAAAATCCCACCATAATGCTACTTCTTGGATGCCACACACAATTTTAATGTACAAGTACTCATAACACAGAATCAAAGCTGAACCATAAATTCAATTCTTAATAGACAAATACAAAAAGAGCAAATGGCTCCCAAAGTTTCCAAATCTGTCACGCTACAAACCTGATTCTGGAATATGACAAATTTCCCAAAAGGTATATCATTCCTTCAGGCTTCTTAGGAAATAGCCAGCTAGCCTTCTTCTGAATGCCAAATGTGCCCCCTTATCCTTTCTAAAACTTCTAAAACATTTCAAATGCTTATAGTACATAATCAAGCATGGAACCATGTGGTATGCAGGCTCAAAATACATTTCTATTCTGATAAGGAAAGCAGAGTTTTATGACTGCCAACTAACCCATCTACAAATTAGAATCACCAATCAGGTTTGCTAAGAAAGCTGACCACTACCAAAACCAAGAGTGTCTTACAAATATTCAAAACTGCTGAGAAATTATAAAACAGAGAAGAAAGGAAAAGGGAAAGTCAGAGAAGAAAAACCAAATGGTGGGTTCAATAAATCAGACATCCTAACACATAACAGGCATACAGAACACACTATATGTAATTTACATACAAAGAAATAAGAATCTCACCAAAAGCACAAATGAGAAATGGAGAAAGTCTTAGGAAATAGTCAGTATGCTGTTTATATGTCATATCTTAAAAAAGCAGAAATACCAAGGTACATTTGCTTTTAATCGCTAGATCTGGTAAATATTCCATTGAAAACAAACCATGCAGCAGCAATAACAGCAGTACCACTAATAATAGTAGTCATATTAGTGATACTACAAATAGTAAGAAAAGAGAACAAAGGAAAAAGAATGAAGGAAATGGATATGAGGCATAAACAGAATTAGTAAGTTCATGTGAGAGAACAGGGCATAAAGAAGAGACAGTGAATAGAAGAAACTGGACGCTAAATAGACTACGCAAACAGAAGACCATTCCCTGAAGGAATGAAAGAGTAAAAACAGAGCATCTAAATGTAATCACAGACAAAATCATAGCACTATTAGAACATAATATTAAAACATTTTAGAGGTGAAGGGCTTCTTAAGCAAGACAGAAAACCAGAAGATGCAAGAAATATACTGTCAAATTAAACTACATTAAAATGAACTTTTCAGCCAGGCATGGTGGCTCACATCTGTAATCCTAGCACTTTGGGAGCTTAAGGCGGGCTGATCACTTGAGCCCAGGAGTTCGAGAGCAGCCTGGGCAACACAGGGAAACTCCGTCTCTAGAAAAAAATACCAAAAAATTAGCTGGACATGGTACTGTGTACCTGTTGTAGTCCCAACTACTGGGGAGGCTGAGGTGGGAGGATCACTTGAGCCCAGGAGGTCGAGGCTGTGGTGAGCCAAGATGGCACCATTGCACCCCAGCCTAAGCAACAGAGCGAGACTCTGCCTTTAAAAAAAAAAAAACCTCATACCTTCCCATTATGATACACTGCCTTGCCTACAGATCAAGAAAGAAGAGTGCTGGCAATGGGAAAATGAGTGCTCTCATCTGCTGGAGACAAAATTGCCTTATTTGGAAAGGAATTTGGCAGTAGTTACTAACATTACTCATATAATCTTTAAACCAAAAATTCTACTTACACTCAAGAAATATCCACCCATATAATCAAAAATGTTCACTGAAACAATGTTATAGCAAAGGACTAGAAGCAACCTAAAAACCCATCAATTATAACATAACGTACGGTTTATCTTTACTATCACTAGTATGTAGCACTTAACAAATAACAATGGCAAATCTCTATGCACTGACATGGAAATATCTCTAACCCATACTGTTAAGTGAAAAAACAAAACAAAACAAAAACCAACATCCTGGAATATTTCATATGAATTTTTTTTTTTTTAGACGAAGTCTTGCTCTGTCGCCCAGGCTGGAGTGCAGTGGCGTGATCTCGGCTCACTGCAACCTCCACCTTCTGGGTTCAAGCAATTCTCCTGCCTCAGGCTCCCAAGTAGCTGGGACTACAGGCACATATCACCACATCCAGCTAATTTTTGTATTTTTAGTAGAGACAGGGTTTCACCATATTGGTCAGGCTGGTCTTGAATTCCTGACCTCGTGATCTGCCCATCTCCGTCTCCCAAAGTGCTGGGATTACAGGCATGAGTCACTGCACCCAGCCTTAGTATGATTCATTTTAAGTGAAAATAACAAAAATAATAAAACAAAACCTTCAATGTATGTGTGTATGTGTATTTTTAATAACAGTACGTACCAAACACTTTACCTTCAGGATATGTAGGAGTAGGCCTAATGATTTTCATTCAATACAATTCTATATTGTTTATAGCTTTTTTAAAAATATAATATGACCAACGTGAAACAAAAACTATTATGAGAAACAGGGAAACAACCTAGTTTAAGGTGCCACCACTGAGAATCTTACTCAAGAGAAAAAGCCTAGGAGTCATACCATGTTTGGCCAAAACAGTGCTATACCCAACTTGAGTATTTTATGACAAAGTCAAGATAACTGGGCAGTAAAATGTCCTTCATATTTATCTTGTAAGCTGAATTATGATACATTATAAGCACTAATTAAAAAAAAATAGTAAACTTTACCTTTCTTGAAATACAGATGTCAAAAAATGGCTTATTTCTGACACTAAATGGTTCCTGTGTTTTGTCAATGAGCCCAGTCTTCATTTTTTCATGTCGAGGATTTATAATTTCTCGTTCTATACACTGCAGACGAACATTAAAATCACAATCTCCAACTGGCTGTCCCTGAATTAAAGAAAGACTTAGTTAAAATTTAACATTAACAACTATTTTATCAGCATAATTATCAAGGCTGCCACACTGTACACAGTAGTCTGTGTAACTAGCACCCTCTGGAGTTATCCAGTTAACAGCCTGCACAACCATATATACCAATCCTAATAGTTTGACTAACAAGAGAACTATCTAAAGACACAAGAGACTTATTTTAACATAAAATTGCATAAAACAGTATGAAAGTGGCATGATTCTACTCTGAGTTAATCCAAAGATTTCAAATCTAGGCCAGATGTGGCGGTGCATACCTGTAGTCCCAGCACTTTGGATGGCTGAGGCAGGAGGATCACGTGAGGCCAGGAGTTTGAGGCTAGCCTGGGCAACAGAGCAAGACTACTGCCCCAAATTTTAAAAAATTAAAAATAAAATAAACAATTTCACATCTGAATTAAAGTATTAATATACTCACTATTTATAGGTATAGAAACATTAAAAAATAGAAAAATATGTATCCTCACTAGTCTTTTCTTACTATGTATATAAATTAGTTAAAACCCTAAAACTAAAATCCACAGAATTTAGAAAACTACAAGCCAGTAACACACCAAAATAAGTAGCACCGTTACCTACAATGTTCTTTGCTGTTTAAAGTGCTAACTCTACAGACATCAGTAAGTAGAAGATATGTATCAGACAAATACACCCTCAACTCTGGAAACACAGAAGAAGTTTACATAATATGTTCAAAGTTATACGGTTATAAAGATACTTTCTCTCAAATACACTTTCCTTTGAGTGTTCTTAAAGCATATATGGTTTGAACTATGAAATAAAAAGTACATGAACACTTTTTGTACGAATTGAGGGTGGGGCTAGTCCTAGCCATGTGGCATACACAAACTCACTTATAACATATTATCTAGTTTACAGTAATCATCTAGATTAGTAGTTATCGCTTCAATGGCACATAAGCTACTCTTCTTTTTTACATTGCAACTGGACACCCTTACATGCATTTTTCCCCCATCTTTTCCTAATGTAAACTCAACTTAATGTTTACATAGGGGTGGCAGCACTTGCTTAAGGAGTAAACATTAAATGTACTTTGGGAATATCTCTTTCTCAATTTTAGAGACATGACAACTTTGATATTCAGCAAAGAATAAGGAGTGAGACAAACTCAGAGGTATGGGCTAGCACACATTCTCTTTACATAAAGGCATACAACTATCTATAAAGGATATTTACTGGGGAAATGCTAGTAAATAACCATACAGTCCATGTGTCACCTTTTCTATGCAATCAATATCAACATGGTTGAAAAACCTAAAATGTCAGGCTCATTTATTACATTTATTAAAGGAATTCAGACACCTATAAAATTGAAGTAGAATAAGCAAGCCCTCTTTTCTGTGCTTAAAAAAAAGACTAACAACTGTTTAAACATATGTAAATAGTCTACATTCACCCCTAGAAGCTTTCCACCTTTATACATAAATTCACCAAATAACAAGAATAGATTGAAAGCAAGTTCACCTTCAAATCCACAATGCCTACGGGCAAAGTTAAGCTCTCAACAGACAGGTATTGAATTACTGAGAAGAGGCTACAGGAAACACTCAATAATCATTGACTAGCTTGTCTCCCTGTTTTTCAGTTCTTACTCCCTTCAGAACACTATCCATGCTGCCACTAGTTATCTTTCAAAATAGTAAAAATATGTTCATATCATTACTATAATGAAAACTCTTTAACAATGCCTAATTACATAAAGAATTAAGTTAAAATGCCTTATTCAAGAAATCTGGCCCTCTACTTAACAATCCATTCACATTTTTTGCTATGACCCACACCTTATCATCCATCAAGTATACTAACAGGCCAGGTACAGTGGCTCACGCCTGTAATCCCAACACTTTGGGAGGCTGAGGCAGGCAGATCGCTTGAGGCCAGAAGTTCAAGACCAGCCTGGCCATCATGGCAAAACCCCATCTCTACTAAAAATACAAAAATTAGCTGAGCATGGCTATACACACTTGTGGTCCCAGCTACTCAGGAGGCTGAGGCACAAGAATCACTTGAACCTGGGAGGCAGAGGTTGCTGTGAGCAGAGATCGTTCCCCTGCACTCCAGCCTAGTCAACAGAGTGAGACTGTCTCCCAAAAAAAAAAAAAACTATGCTAACAAACCACCTAATACTCCTGACCTCCATGACTCAATCCTTCAAAACTAATTTGTGTCACTTTCTCAGTCTGCAATTCCATGCTTCAGTGACTCAACTATACCCAGAGAAGTTGGAATACTCTCCTCTCGATACCACTATATCCTTTATATACCTTTGTTATGTTTATAAATTTTAAAATTATAATTATTTCTTTACATTTATATTTCATCCATAAGAGCAGTGTATAAATTTGCTTTAATTTTATATCCAATCTAAACATATATCCTAACAAATACATACAAAAATGCATATTTTAAAAAATGTATATAGACGTACAACTATAAAATATTATTAAAATGTTATGTTTTTAATGTAAAATGTTATAAAACAGACAAAAAAAAAACAATAGATTAAACTTTTTTAAAAAGTTCTCCTATGTTCTTCCCAAATCCCCATGAAATGCTGTGCAAATGGCCTTCTTTGGAAGCCAGTACATAGCATGTGAATTCTTTAAAGGCAAAGAATTATGGCTTAGTCATCTTTGTATACCCAGTACATATGTACTTGACATATAAAAGATGATCGATGCTGACAGCCAAAGGGTGAAAAGAAAAAGATGATTGATGAAATTCTTTCTGGACAAGCTAATAAACTAAGGGACTGAAAAAATTTTAAATACTATTTCAAAAAAATTCTTTTTCTAATAGTAGCCCTGATTTGGTGATCCAAAATAATGTTGTTAAGCATCCATGAAAACTCTACAGTAAATTAAAGAATTAAATATACAATACTTTCAATTATAAATGCATCCCAATATCAAAAATGTACCAAAAAATGTGGCTTAAAAATCATGAAATATAGTAATAGGCAGGCAATAAATATGTATTGAATCAAAAATTCTAGACTTAAAGACAAAAAAGCATAACAGTCATTTTTAGAATAAAACATAGATTAATTTCTTAAACAAAACAAAAAGTAGAATATTTGGGAAGGTCTGATGAGACTGCTTTCATTAAAATTAAAAACCTCTGTGCATCAATAAACACTGATTTGGAAAACATACTGCCACACATATAACCAGGAAAGGACTAGAATCCAGAAAAGATAATTGATTCCTACATATTAAGAAGGAAAAAAAAAACCCAGAAAACCAAATAGAACTTGCAATTAAGTTACAAAAGAAAAATACAAACAAATAAAAATAAACCTCAGAAATATGTTCAACTTCATTAGTAATCAGGAGAAAAAAATAGACAACCAAATAGAAAAAAAAACAGAAGATTGTATTAGAAGATTATAGAAACTTGCAATCAAATCACACAAATTCCAAACAAGTTAAAAAAAAAAAAAAAGAAACATGTTAAACCTCGTTAGTAATCAAGGAAAAGCAAATTAAAACACGATATCGTTTCACACACGTCAAATTGGCAGAATTATAAATGTCTAATAAAACCAACTGTGGCAAATTGGTACAACTATTTCTGAGAGAAACTTAGCAATGTAGATAATACAGCTGAAGCTGCTGATTTGATCACAATCTCCATGATATAATAACGACAAATTAGAGTTTTTACAAACACTTCCCAGGTAATTGCATTCCAAGAATGAGAACAACTGTCCTAGAGAAATTTTCACATGTGCACAAGAAAAAACATATACAATTGTTCAATACAGTAGTAATATAAAAGCAAAAAATAGAAACCCAAATGTTCATCAAAAGGAAAAATGACAAATTCTGTATAATTATACAGTGTAATACTCAATCATAATTGAAGTAAATGAACTAAATCTACGCATATTAGTACAAAGAAGTCTCAACAAGATAATGTGGAGCAGAAGTCAGCTATCCTGGTACAGTACAATAACATTTACATAACACTAGAAACCTTGCAAAAGTATAATATGTATATTTTATGAATACACACATAGGTAGTAAAAGTATCTGAAACATTCACGGAAACAACAAACACCAAATTCAGGATAGAGGCTGATTCTGGGCAAGACATTCAAGAATAGGAGAGAGGTGTAACTAAGAAACTTCTATTGGATTCATAATGAATTATGTCTTATTAAAAAGAAAGTGGAGCAAAAGTACGAAGCTTTAACAAATCTAGGTGGTCAGTATATGAGTATGCTTCATATTATTTTTAGACTCTTGTATATGTTGAAATTTTTCATATTTTTAAAAGTATCAGAAAACTGCTAAGACAGAGTACTCAGCTAAGAAGTGAGAATAAGCCCAGACTGAACATGTATTAAAGCAGAACTCAATATCAAGAGGCAAAGGACACAGAACTTCCCTATTTACAAAGAAACAAAGCCACCCCCACCCCTTATGTCTAGTTATAGGCCAATGAATGTTATTCCAAAATCTGTGATAAGATTAAGCCAATTCTGGAAAGCATTACTTCTGAGGAACAGAGTGGTCAAACAGAACAAAATAAAACTTGATGATTTCTGGCCCTGAGGTTCTTAAATTTGAACCTCTGTGTTTTAAATACAAAACTTCAATCAAAAAATAAGATGTATGCATTAAAAATTTCCAGGAAAAAAAATGCCTTTTAATAACCTGAATTAATGCAATCCTGAATCTTAATACTGCAATTTATTACCCATTCAACAGCTCATAATCAGTTTCTCTTTTGTTTTGTTGCTCTTGTTGTTTTGGTGACAGAAATAAACTCATGAGATTTAAAAGAAAAAAAATCAAGTACAGGATAATTAAAACCAAGAAATTTTCATTTTATGAAATCCTGTCTTATTTCATCAGAATTAAGTCATTATTCTTTACTCACTCAAAGTTAAACCTAAAACAAAGAAACATGCAAAAATTAACAATAAGAGAAAAAAAGGAGATATAAAAGTATTAACAAAAAGATACCCAATGAGTAACCTGAGTCACAAATTTTCTTTCCTACTATCTAAGGCAGTAACAGAGACTCTTTATTTGTCAAAAATACATCCACTATTTCAGTAATAACTTTTATTTTATAAATTATAGGTACTCACATTAAATTTAATTATGTCATATATCAAATATCTAGGAACAGCCTGTCCATTTACTCTGTCGATAATCATCTCCTTAAAAAAGAAAAGAAGATAAGTTTCTTCATACCTTAATAAACATTTTTAATTTGACTGAAATATAGCATACATACAGTAAGCACATAAACCATAAATATACAACTTGATGAAATTTCAAAGTGAACACACTTGTACCCAGATCATATCAATAAACTGTCAGCACGACATCCCCATCATGCATTTATTCGATATTGAAACAGAATCACCTGATAATATCTCATCATATTTTCATATTTGAATTTCTATGCTACATTTTGCTTTATGCTTGAATGACTAAGCAACAATTAAGGGTAGGGAGACTACAAATCTTAAATTCTAAAATCAGGATCATTTTTTAAAATATTTTTGTTTAATCATTAATGCTTTAAATTTTGTTATATGCCAATTACTTTAACCGTAAAATCTAAGACAATAAATGGCACCCTCAGTTTAATTCTCATGTGACCCATGTGGTCTTTCTTGGTTTTATGCCACTTTACTAGGCTTTGATCAAAGGAAACGGCAAGAGAGCATGAACAGATCACTACAAATCTACCATAGCCATTAAGAAGTCAAAACAAAATCTGCAGCCTGACAGAACAAGATGAGGACATTAAAGGATGACTACAGGTATAAAATGGAGTATTATGTAAAATTTTAATTATTAATACATTTTTGACCTAAAATCATTTTTCTTTCCTCATATTCTTTCTAGGAAACCAGATAGGTTTTCTTGCTATCTAATTTTATAACAAAAATTCCATATACAACCATCTAAAATTACAAAAAGAAAATGATTTAGGAAAAATATATTTTGTTGTTGTAAGAAACCATTACCTAAGCCTAAGTAGAAGGAGTATAGTTACTTCTACTTGAAGAATAAGAGGAAGTTTGGTAATAAGGTACTGATTATTAGCTGCATCCTGAAAGATGCAGAGGATATTTTCCACCAGGAGAGTGGATAGACAAAATGGTATAACAAAGACATGAAAAAAGACGGCTTGGGGTAAATTGTCCAAAGCTGAATACCTGTGATCAGCAATCACAACAAAAGATGAGACTGAAGACACAGGCATGCTTCAGATATAAAGAATATTATACTGAATAGTTTGGCTTTTGTGCTACAAGTAACAGGGAACCACTGAAGGGTTTTCAAAACCTGTCAGCCTTCAATTTCATCTGTGTAACTCATTCCTTGAAATCTTTCATATAAGGCCCCCTTGGTTCTGATCATCACAGTCCATAGAGGCGATGAAATGTTCTGAAATTAGATAGTGGCCTTGACTGTACGACCTTGTGAATAGACTAAAAACCACTGGATTGAACACCTTAAAATAGTGAATTTTATAGTACATGAATTGTATCTCAATTAAAAAAAAAAACCTAAATTAAAAACAAGAAAAGAAATCCTAAAAGCAGTTCCAGACTGAAGAGAAATAATGGAACCCCAGATACACAACATATATTAAATGTCAGCTATATATATATTAGTTATACATGTTATATAATTATTAGCACAACAAAGTTACTAAAAGGATATTTCCTTTTAACATCGAAATGTAAAATGTCATCTCTTCTTGTTTGTTAATTTTCTCTATGTTCACAGACTTTCTAAAATTTCAACAATAAGCATGCAGTGCTTTATAAAAAATTAATAGTTGAAAAAGACATGGAATTTTTCCAAAATTCTTGCTATTAACTTTAATGATTGCTATATTCTTATCTTAGTCTCAAGATTAAATTGATTAAATTTCACTGATTTGTTACAATTGAATTAATGCCATATTTCTAAATTCCTGTTTTCCACATTGTATAGGTCAAGGAACATAATTAAGCAAAGCAAAACAAAAGCTTCAATGCTCACATCTGACAGTCAGACAATTAGGTGGTTTGAATTATTCTTGGATTTGGAATTTTACAAAAACAATTTGCACATGAAAATGTAGAAGAAACAGGAAACTACAGAGAACTGTTTTAATTAACTAACCAAAAAAAAAAAAAAAAAAAACAAAACAGATATGGCAACTGTAATTCTAGTCCAAGTAAACTGACATCATGAATCACATTGCTATTTTCAAACCTCACAAGAATCTATTACGCTGCTCTCAGTTATCCAAGTTTGAGGTGAAATAAATAGTATTGCTAAGTTAAATCTGCAGATGGTTAAACATCTAATTTTTAAGCATTATTTCCTACCTAGAATGCCCTCAACCCACGTCCATCAAAAATCTCTTTCTATAGAAATCTTTCTGTTTCTAATGCCAACTCCTACATAAAACATATTTAGTTCCTGACTAACTAGATGTGATTTATTTCTCCTCTAAACTACCACAGGACTTAAATACCTCTCTTTGGTTATTGTTTTATTCGAAGGTCTCTTTCATCATTACTATTCATTCTCCACCCTACTCAATTAAGCAAAATGTCTCAAGGGTGAGGCCTTCTCCTCAACCCTTTAAGCATTACCCATACTCTTGGTAAAGCAACTCATAATAGGCACTCAACAAACATTAGTTCAATTATAAGCTATACTAAACTTTGTGACAAATGCTGTTAAGTCTTTTCCTTTCTTATATTTTATTAATTATAATGTTTTTTTAAAAAAGTACCTTAAATAAAGATAACAGAAACTAAAATGTTCCAGCTGTTCCCATGAATCAACTACCAGAGTTAACACAAATGACTGTGACTTTTATCTACTATACAACTCCAAGGGTGCCAGTCACATTAACTATAATATGATAGTTAAATCTATAGACATGTACACATGTATATACATCATTTTTATTAGAAAATGATATTTTGTTACACATGCTGTCATAAGAATGAAAATTTACTATATACAGAAAAAAACACAAAAATCAAAATGTCCAACAAAAGAGGACTGGTTAAATAAATTTCAGAACTGTTTCTCAAACTTGCCTAATCAGAATCACTTGGTCACTTGTATGGATATGTAGGCCCCTGGGAGATTCCAATTCATAAGGTCTAGGATAGGCTGTTGGAAAGGGTCATATTATTAACAAGTAATTTTTTAACCCTACAATTTTTCACAATCAAGATAGTTTAAAAACCCCAATTTATGATCTCTATACATACAATGGTAAACCATTCAGACATCCAAAACATATTGCTAAGTAGGGGGGAAAATACAAGTTACAAAACACATGTAACATTTGTTTCTTTTCATGCAAAATTATATGACTATCCATATGTATATATATTTGACCAGAGCACTCATTTAACACCCTTTCCACATCTTTAACAAATTTCTCCACTAAACAAAATATCTCAAAGTCCTAATTATGTTCAAAGATTCAGTTGGCAGATCGCTCTCTAAAAGGACCTTAATTCAGTGTAAAAACACGTAAGAAATAAATGAAATTTAACATCCTAATAAAAGTTAGATTTGATTCGAAATTTCTTTACCAATAGAAATACACATTCACTTACAAGGAAAAGAAAAATGGCAATGTTTAATTTCATATTATATATAAATATGACTTACTCCATCCAAGAGAGTATTTGATAAATGCATACGAAGATCTTTACGAAATGGAAATTCCAGATTTGAAACATGAAACACGGAATTGTCTCTATCAATCATAAAAACTTCATTTGTACCATCAATCAACATCATGTACCTATAAATGAAACATTAAAAAGCTCACATTAACAGTATAGTATCAAGAACAGGGTCATGAGAAATAACAGTTAAACTGGTTTTACATAGACCTTAAACATCTTTGTACACTAACGTTCACTGGAGTGTCTCTATCATGCAGATTAAAGTATCATGAATAACAATTTTTTTTTTGAGACAGAGTCTCACTTTGTCATTCAAACCAGATAGAGTACAGTGGAACAACCTTGGCTCACTGCAACCTCCGCCTCCCAAGATCAAGCAATTCTTGTGCCTCAGTCTACAGAGTAGCTGGAATTACAGGTGTGTAGCACCATGTCTGGCTAATCTGTTGTTTTTTTCTTTTTTCTTTTTTTTAGTAGAGATAGGGTTTCACCATGTTGACCACGCTGGTTGCAAACTCCTGGCCTCAACTGATCTGCCCGCCCCAGCCTCCTAAAGTCCTGAGATTACAAGGATGAGCCACCACGCCTAGCCCACAAATAGTATTTTTTTTTAACTTTTCTCATTTCCTATAGAAAACACAGAGTATAGGGAAATCTAAGTTTTTTGTGGATATAATGTGATATTCAAGAGTACACGAATCCACCCTAACAGAGAACGGTTCTCTAATTTTTATGAGATCTTAAACATTAAAGTCTTTCAAAGTTTACAATACACACACATACACATATATAAATGTATTTTATTAGCTCAACAACTATATGGATTAGGTATTATTATCTCCACTTCAAAATTGGAGAAAAAAAAAAAAACGGTGAAAAACGTAAGTGATTTGCCTTTTGCCAGACTTCAAATTATCCAGTGCTCTTTCTACCACACCTGTTAACAAAACAGCTAATCCCTCTCTTTGAATTAATATCATGATATAGCCAGATACCACAATATCAGGTATAATTTTTCTTCTCATTTATGACTATAAAATTGAGATATTTTTAAACACAGCCATAAGATTTTCAATTAGCTCTTATCGTCTTAAATTCAATTAATACATGGGGGAATTCATATACTTAACAACCTGTCGTTCTTCAAATGGTCAGGTTATCATCACTGATTTCCTATCAGTAAATCAAGAATGGAGTTCTATTTCACACCAAATATGAAGTCCACATGGATTCAAGTTGAAATTACAGTCTGGGAGGCTATGCTACCAAATGGATAACAGGAAGAAGACCTGGAGTGAAAATGAAGATCATATCCAGGAAACAAAGTCTTAAAAGAATCAGAAAAAAAAAAAATGAGAGCAAAAAAGATTAGAAAGTTAAAAGGCCTAAGCTGCAAGGAAACAACATCATTTTGTTAGGCTGCTTTTGTTTGGTGTTTGATGTTAAATGAAAGAAAGGAAGAAGAGTGGTCTGGAGGTTACCACTGAATATGAAAGAGAACACTGACCAGACTGTCCAACCTCCTACTGACAAAGTAAATGAGGTATGTCCAAAAAAAAGAGGCAGCAACGACTGAAAGATGTAGCTGAATCAAGTTAAGATTAGAGAATAGAAGACATATTTAATGAAGAGATGCAAGCTTACAGAGTATATGGAAGCTATTATAATAGTGGATAATTGGTTAACCACAAACCAATGTTCTGAAAAGCAAAGTACACATGTATAGGAAAGGTGAGGAGAAACAGGAGAGCTGATGAAGGAAAAACAAGTGTACAAACAAAATGGAAAAGAGCAGCATGAAAGACCAAAGGGGCTTATGTTTTTGGATCAGATTTTGAAGTATGTTGGTCTTTGCTGTTTCCAAAATAATTAGTTCCAAAAAAATAGAAAAGAGAAAAAAGCAAAAAAAAAAAAAAAAACACAAAAAAGTAAATTAAAAAAAAAATTTTTTTTAATAATAATGATAACTAGTTCCAGCAGGTGTCTGGAGAGCAGATGGAGAGCTCGGGCCCTTGCCATAAGATGCAGCCCTACTAGGTGGGGAACATGGAGACTCAGGCTTCACTAGGAAAAATAAATTCAGCCTCAGTCTGGACTGACTGTGTATCTGAAAGACTCCTAGACCAAATGCCAGGCCAGCCAGCACACAGACAACAGGAATACTTAGTTCACAAGGCCTTCTTGCACATGCTTTTCAAAAGCAGCAATTCCTGGTGGATAGAGACAATCTAAGCTACTAGGAAGAAGTAAGCTTTGCCTTGGATTATGTTTCAAAAGGAATTCAAATCGACAAAAGGGGCTGGGTGTGGTGGCTCACACCTGTAATCCCAGCACTTTGGAAGGCCCAGGCGGGTGGATCACGAGGTCAGGGTTCAAGACCAGCCTGGCCAAGATGGTGAAACCCTGTCTCTACTAAAACTACAAAACTTAACTGGGCTCGGTGCAGTGGCAGGCACCTGCAACCCCAGCTACTTGGGAGGCTGAGGCAGGAGAATTGCTTGAACCCAGGAGGTGGAGGTTGTAGTGAGCCAAGATCACACCACTGCACTCTAGCCTGGGCGGCAGAGCAACACTCAGTCTCAAAAATAAAAAAAAAAAAAAAACGAACAAACAAACAAAAGGAAAGCTCAAATAAAATACCAAACAATACAAAAAGAGAGAATCCTCCCTAACTCATTTTATGAGACCAACATCATCCTGGTACCAAAACCAGGCAGAGACTCAACTAAAAAAGAAAACTTCAAGCCAGTATCCATGATGAACATCAATGCAAAAATCTTCAATAAAATACTGGCAAACCAAATACAACAGCACATCAAAAAGATTATTCATAACGATCAAGTAGGCTTCATCCCGAGGACGCAGGCTGGTTCAACATATGCAAGTCTATAAATGTCATCCACCACATAAACAGAATCAAAGACAAAAACCACATGATTATCTCAACTGATGCAGAGAAGGCCTTTGACAAAATTCAACAACCCTTTATGCTAAAAACTCTCAATAAACTAGGTATCGACAGAACATATCATAAAATAATAAAAGCTATTTACGATAAACCCACAGCCAATATCATACTGAACAGGCAAAAACTGGAAGCATTCCTTTTGAAATCAGGCACTAGACAAGGATGCCCTTTCTCACCACTCCTAGTCAAGACAGTATTGGAAGTTCTAGCCAGAGAAATCAGGCAAGAAAAAGAAATAAAGGGTACTGAATTAGGAAAGGAGGAAGTCAAATTGTCTCTATCTGCAGACGACATGATTGTATATTTAGAAGACCCTATCGTCGCAGCCCAAAATCTCCTCAAACTGATAAGCAACCTCAGCAGTCTCAGGATACAAAATCAATGTGCAGAACTCACAAGCATTCCTATATACCATTAACAGACAGAGCCAAATCAAGAACGAACTGCCATTCACAATTGCTACAAAGAGAATAAAATACCTAGGAATACAACTAACAATGGATGTAAAGTACTTCTTCAAGGAGAACTACAAACCACTGCTCAACAAAATAAGAGAGGACACAAACAGATGAAAAAACATTCCACGCTCATGGTTAGGAAGAATCAATATCATGAAAATGGCCAAATTGCCCAAAGTAATTTATAGATTCAACGCTATCCCCATCAAGCTACCAATGAACTTCTTCACAG
>CAUYLG010061616.1:0-40472 GCA_963573385.1 Cacajao melanocephalus | reverse complement strand
TCTATTTTAGATATTTCCTTTCTTCTCATTTATTGCTATAAATTTTCCTCTAGACACTACTTTAAATGTGTCCCAGAGACTCTGGTATGTTGTGTCTTCATTCTCATTGGTTTTGAAGAACATCTTTATTTCTCCCTTCATTTCATTGTTTATCCAGTCAACATCGAAGAGCCAATTGTTCAGTTTCCATGAAGTTGTGCGATTCTGGGTTAGTTTCTTAATACTGAGTTCTGATATGATTGCACTGTGATCTCAGAGACTGTTATGATTTCCATTCTTTTGCATTTTCTGAGGAGTGATTTATTTCCAATTATGTGGTCAATTTTAGAGTAAGTGTGATGTGGTGCTGAGAAGAATGTATATTCTGTTGATTTGGGGTAGAGAGCTCTATAAATGTCTATTAGGTTTTCTTGGTCCAGTTCTGAGTTCAAGTCCTGGATATCCTTGTTAATTTTCTGTCTTGTTGATCTGTCTAATATTAACAGTGGAGTGTTAAAGTCTTCCATTATTATTGTGTGGGAGTCTAAGTCTCTTTGTAGATCACTAAGAACTTGCTTTATGTGTCTGTGTGCTCCCGTATTGGATGTGTATATGTTTAGGATCATTAGCTCTTCTTGTTGCATTGATCCTTTTACCATTATGTAGTGCCCTTCTTTGTCTCTTTGGATCTTTGTTGGTTTAAAGTCTATTTTATCAGAGACTAGGATTGCAACTTCTGCATTTCTTTGCTCTCCATTATCTTGGTAAATCTTCCTCCATCCTTTTATTCTGAGCCTATGCGTATCCTTGCAGGTGAGATGGGTGTCCTGGATACAACACACCAATGGGTTTTGACTTTTTATCCAATTTGCCAGTCTTTATATTTTGATTGGGACATTTAGCCTATTTACATTTAAGGTTAATATTGTTATGTGTGAATTTGATCCTGCCATTTTGATACTAGCTGGTTGTTTTGCCTATTAGTTGATGCACTTTCTTCATTGTGTCAGTGCCCTTTACCATTTGGTACATTTTTGGAGTGGCTGGTACTGCTTGTTCCTTTCTATGTTAGTGCTTCTTTCAGGAGCTCTTATAAGGCAGGCCTGGTGGTGATGAAATCTCTGAGGAATTGCTTGTTCGTAAAGGATATTAATTCTCCTTCACTTATGAATCTTAGTTTGGCTGGATATGAAATTCTAGGTTGAAAGTTCTTTTCTTTAAGGATGTTGAATATTGGCCCCCACTCTCTTCTGGCTTGTAGGGGTTTCTGCCAAGAGATCCACTGTGAGTCTGATGGGCTTCCTTTTGTGGATAACCTGACCTTTCTCTCTGGCTGCCTTTAGCATTTTTTCCTTCATTTCAACCCTGGTGAGTCTGACAATTATGTGCTTTAGAGTTGCTCTTCTTGAGGAATGTCTTTGTGGTGTTCTCTGTATTTCCTGGATTTGAATGTTGGCCTGCCTTGCTAGGTTGGGGAAGTTCTCCTGGATAATATCCTTTAGAGTGTTTTCCAGCTTGGATTCATTCTCTCTGTCACGTTCAGGTACACCTATCAAACGTAGATTAGGTCTTTTCACATAATCCCATATTTCTTGGAGGCTTTGTTCATTTCTTTTTACTCTTTTTTCCTCTAATCTTGCCTTCTCATTTTATTTCATTGAGTTGATCTTCAATCTCTGATATCCTTTCTTCTGCTTGGTTGATTCTGCTATTGAAACTTGTGTATGGTTTGCGAAGTTCTCATGTTGTGTTTTTCAGCTCCATCAATTCATTTATATTCTTCTCTAAGGTGTTTATTCTCATTAGCATTTTGTCAAACCTTTTTTCAAGGTTCTTAGTTTCTTTGCATTGGGTTAGAACATGTTCTTTTAGCTCAAAGAAGTTTGTTATTACCCACTTTCTGATGCCTATTTCTGTCAATTCATCAGACTCATTCTCCATCCAGCCTTGATCCCTTGCTGGTGAGGAGTTGTGATCCCTTGGTGAAAGAGAGGCATTCTGGTTTGGGGGGTTTTCATCCTTTTTGCACTGGTTTCTTCCCATCTTTGTGGATTTATCTACCTGTGGTCTTTGTAGTGGGTGACTTTCGGATGGCATCTCTGAGTGGACGTCCTTTTTGTTGATGGTGAAGTTATTTCTTTCTGTTTTTTAGTTTTCCTTCTAAAAGTCAGGCCCCTCTGCTCTAGGACTGCTGGAGGTCCATTCCAGACCCTGCTTGCCTGAGGATCACCTGCAGTGGCCTCTGCATTCTCACTGGGAACTGCACTCCAGAGCTGTTCCTATTCAGCCGTCTTCTCTAGCAATCAGTATATAATTCTTTAATATTTTGTATGTTATGTTTATTTCTTCCTTTTGTGTTTAGGAACTTTTTTCATTCCATGTTGGGGACCTACTTTATAACTTACTCTTTAATGGTGTCTTAGGTGACTTCTCTGTATTCCCAAGCACTCTTAAGTTGTGATCTGCATGATATGTATTTACATAGTAAATTTCGTCATTCAGCAGCCCAAGGAGCGTGGAGAAGAGTCACATCTGTGAGCAGCCCCGGCAGTAAAACTTTGCTTTCGTGTTTTTCTACATATCCAGGAACTCTTGCATCAGGACCCGTGTCTCCACGTCTTACGTATACTTAATCCAATGTAGCTACGTCTCCCGTCTTACATGAAATGTCTACTTATGCAAATTAGCTAGAACGTACATGAGTTGGGACGATATCCTGCCCAGTTCCAGAATCGTGATTCTATTTCTTTAGAAGTGGCCACATTGGTCACAATTGAGTTAGAGAAAAATCCCCATTTTCATAGGAATTTTGTGTAGTTGAGTCATGTGCATTTTCTTCCCTACACTACACATTCCACGTTGTTGCATACAAGTGAGTTCTTCTTCCTTCAACAAACTGCCCTGGCCCCTGGATCTCAGCCCTCATTAATATTCCCATAGATGTTGGAGGAAGTTCACAAAAAAAGTCAAATAATAGCCAAAACTATACATAAACCCATCATTCATTTGCAGTTATGATGACATAAATTGTGCTATATCTGTGCATTGAAAGATAAAACCTAATTAGCCACATGCATCAATATAGATAAATGTTAAGAAGAAAGTTGAGCAGAAGAGTCAAATAATGGAAAACATGCCATAATGACCCATTCACATGAATTTGACAAACAGGCAAAGCTAAGCAGTACATGGTTTACACTAGAGATATGTACTTAGGTGACAGAAGTGTTTGTTTTTTCAGTGGATAATGAATGCAAGTACAGCATAGTGATTACTGTAGGTGGATCGTGAAGGATGGGGATCAGGGAGTTGCACTCCAAACCTTTGAAGATGCTACTAATGTTCTATTTCTTAAGGTCAGGAGCTAATGAACAGGTTCCTGTTTTACTGTGACTTTTCATAGTAATACTAATTTTTAAATGATTTTTAACAAGTTTTGATATAACAATTTCATTTATAATAATTTTAACCACAACAATTTTAATAACTCCTTTATATATATGATCATTTATAATATGAAAAAAACTACAAGTAAAAAAAAACCATGTAAGAGAAAAATTTGCCAAGACTGGCCACTCACTGTCTCTTCTGTAGGCCACTCCACTGTGGCCTTAGATGACCTTATGTCCAAGATAGCAAAGGAGGTTCCACAGAGTACCATGTTCCTTCCACCCATGTATGTTGCCCAACTTCCTCATTTAGTGATTTTTTAAATACTTTTCCCAAATTTCTTCTACATAATCTTCAGTAAACCACAGTGCTGCACTCTTAGGAGGTGACTTACATGTCTTTCTTCAATTTGAGACTGTTTACATGGCATCTGATATAGGTTTCTAGATGCTTATAAAATGCTTTTATAACATTTTATATTAAAAATCTGTTTTAACATGAAGAGAAGCTTTTTCTTATTCCTCCTTCTCTTTGGATTAGTGAAGGGAGTAAGATGGGATGCTTGCTTGCATGTAGATCTTCCCTTAGAAACAAAAAAGGTGTGTAGAGTTATAAACATGGCAATATGACCAGTGATATGACTATGAACAAGGAAGAGCATCATTTCAAGCAGTGCTGTGTGTGTGCCATCATACCAACAGATGAGAGCAGTGAGACTTGGTGAGTTCCATGACTTCTCACTCTTGATGTCAAGGGCAGAAGCTAAATTCAAACTCAGTCTGAGATCCATCCACTGTGTACTACATCACACTGCCTGCTGCTTCAAGTATGTGGTCACCTGAAGTTGAAGACCCTTTCAGTCATTCAGCATGTATTTGCTGAATACCTCCTATGTGCTGGGCCTGGTGCTAAGGACACAGCAATGAACAACACATATCTTTTCACTCTTATCGTCACACTTAAAACATAGAATAGAACATAGGCATTAAAGAATTGCACAAATAATTATTAAATAACAGTTGTAAAGAAATTGCTTTACAATTGTACATAAGGAGGGAACCTAGATTACCAGGTCATGGAAAGAATTTATTAATGAAGTGCCTAATAATCTGAAACACAGTTGAAAAACTAGAAAAGCAGCAAAGTAGAATAGCAACATAATAGAGGGCACAGCCCGTAGGAAGAGCCCAGAGACTAGAAATAAGTTGGTCTGAAGAAATTAGCAGAAGTGCATAGTAAGGAAGGCCCAAGATGGGAAGCAGTACAATTGGTAACATCTCATAAAGCTACAATCAGGATTTTGGTTTCATCCTAAAAGTAAAGGCAAGCTTCTGTGGGGTCTAAAGGAGGGAGGAGGTATGGTCATGTCTATTGGTTGTCTACTCAAAATCCTGAGCTAAGATATAATCAGGAATTATTGATATATGTAAACTGTCTGTTACATTGTTATATATTTGCTTATAAGTATGTAGCATCTATAATAAGACTCTTTAAATGGGTGAAAATGTGTCACCCACAGTCTGCATTTTGAAGATGGAAAACAGCTCTGGCAAACCTTAAAAGACATCTCTGGCATTCACAACTTTTCAAGCTGAAGATTTGTCTTCTGAATGGGAGATGTCAGGACCTTGGTGCAAGCCCCATCAATCAGGCCATCTTTGCCAGTCAGATTTGCCCACCCTCCTGCCAAGGGGCCTTAAACCCTGAATACTACTTAAGATCTTCAAGGGGCCACAGATATGTGCCATATGTCAAAATAAGTAGGTCTTTATTTTGAATCAACATTTTATTATTATAAATCCTTATTCCATGATTTTAAAAGAATCCATTTAGAAGTTATTTTTAAGTATCAGAGAATTAATTTCAATGAAACTTCACTTGATTTCCTGCCATCTTTCCACCCTTCCTCTGGCATTTATTTATTGTCCTTCTATATAATGGGAGACTGCTGATTATTCTCCAGAACAATCCACATGGAGTAATGGTTTAATTGACACCTGTTTATGGGGTGTCTATGGCATGGGGATACTATGTCTTATGCTTTAGGTGTGAATGATAAAGGCAGATGAGTCAGGTTTTCTGCTTTCAGGAGGCCTTAAGCCTCTGAAGAGGAAATCAGAGCATCCCAAAACACTGTGATGAAGGGCTATGGAAATGGAGAACACATTCTGGATTTTCAGTAGCAAGAAAAAAACCAAGAGCACTTTCAATTACTTGGATCTCTGTCAGTAGGAATTAATTTGTTTAGGAGGTTGTTTTAAAAACAAAAACAAAAAGCTGCAAGCCCATGCTCCTGAAAAATCAATCACATTACAATTCTGGACAGTCCATTCTTGTATTGCCTGTGTAATTCCCTCACCGAGTCCATCTTTTTAAACAAATCTCTGAAGTAGCAGTGCATCTGTGGGGTATCTCTTGTGTGTATGTCAGCAGGCCCCTGCATGGTCACTTTCAGAAGGGGCCAAAATAGCTTTTTTCTAGTTGCTTTCAACCTTGATTTGCTTCACTGTAAATGGGATGTAAAGCTGGCTATGTTAAGCTAATTATATCTAAGCATTTATATTTTGCTGCTAAATGGAATCATGTGGAAGGCATCCACCTGCCCCAAAAGAATGAAACGTAACCATAATAAGCATTTCTTAATTAGACGAAGCACCTTGCTATCTTTTATGGAGAGTGATTTATTAGGCCAGTTTTGCACCCCGTTGCCATAAAATACCTGACTAAACAGGGAAACATGTGGGTCCTGCAGGATTAGGTTGTGTTTGATACTCAGGACAAACCCCCAGATACCTTAAAGTAACACTTCCTTAGTTGGAGAGCTAGAGGGAGGGTGGTGATCTCTACTAGGCATCAATTCATATACAGATTTGTAAACTTTTAAATTCCTCACAGATACACAATCCTAAAAAAGCTGAAATGGCTTTCTTTCCCTCTTCTTGGTATTTGTCATCCTCCTGGAAATCTAAAGTAATGTAAGTCACTCAGTTATCAGAGCAGACATAGAGTATAACCAGGGATATGCTTTGGGTGAAAAAATAGATAATCTTGCCCAAGCCTACCCCTAACTTGTGACCCTGAGTTTTTGGCTCCTTTTAGGAGGTGACATTTCACTGCTTTCCCCTAAGTCATGGTAATTTTATGTCAATCCTGGTTCTGGAACGGTTGCTTCTGAGTTCCTTATGAGAAAACTTAGTTGTCATTTGCATTTTAGATCCCTGAAATGGATTGGCAGGCATTAGAGAGTTAATCCATCCTCTAGCAATAATTCACAAATATATGCATATATCCATCCAATTCGACAGTGTAGCACGGTGCTATTATTAAGAAATTGAAGCACCAGGTGTGATTAAATAAGATCACACATTTCATTCTCTCTTTAATTTCACATCATTCTTCAGCAGCTGAATCCATGGGCTCTCGGCATGAAGTCAGCCAGCACCGTACATTTTTAGTATGCTCAGCAGAGCGCTGGCAAAATGTTTCCAAAGTAAGTCACCCTGCTGGGCTGTTGTGAGTCAAATCTGGTTTTTGCCTCCAAATTATTCAGTATTGCTAGACCCAGTTTATTAATCCATTCATCTCCCTAGAGAGTAAGACTTCTGGTACTTTTACATCATTGATGTTCAATTTCAGCTAAAAATACTTTCAAAAATAGGACTACAATCAAGGATAAAGAAACAATTAGGCTGCCAGGGTTCTGGGATTGGGAGCAATGAGGAGACTCTGGACAAAGGGCACCCACTTTCAGTCATGATAAGATCTGTAGACCAAATGCACAGCATCATAACTATAGTAATAATACTGCATGATATAATACTTGAAATTTGCTAAGAGAGATTGTTCTTACCACACACACACACAAAAGATAACTGTGTGAGTTCATAGATATGCTAATTAATTGGATTGTGGCAAGCATTTTACAAGGTACACATGTCAAAACATCACATTTTATACCTTAAATATATTCCATTTTTACTTGTCAGCTATGCCTCAATAAACCTGGGGGAGCAAAGAAATAACCAAAAGAAGTCTTCACAGCTTCCCCCTCAGTCTTTCCCCTTGTTTCTTCTGCAGCTCCCCTTCTACCCCAGCTCTGCTCTAGGATTAGGAGTTGGAAATGGCATTACTACTTTTCCTTTACAAGCATGTCCCAAGAAGCTACATTTGTGGCATTCCTGATGCTATTTAAAAAACGAAATTAGGGTAAGGAGGCAGTTCTCAGATTAGGGTTCTGTCGTCTCATCTCTGTTGTTTAGCAGCAGACAGCGAGACTAAAGCAGCATCCCTGTGTTGAAAAGCAGGCAGTGGTCACGTGCATACCCAGCATACCAATAAGCACCAGCATAGATGCATACTCTGGAGAGAGAAGAGTAGCCATCCCTTCCCAGCCGTGTTTGCTCTTCCTTTGCAACAAGAGGCCAATCCCTGTGACCAGTTGTGAGTCAATTGCATAGCATGGTGTAGGTTAATTCATTCCACAAATATAGATTGAATACCCTTGTGCCAGGTGCTGTTCTAGGCAGCAGTGAACATACATGATCACTACTCTGATGAAGCTTACCACTGTCTATGGTATGACCTCCGCTTACCACACCATTCTCATCTTCTCACCCCAGTGGACTCTGTTAACATCTAGGCATATAGAATAACTCGCAGTCCCATGAACATGATGCTCTTTCCTTCTTCTATTTATTCTGGCCCATGTGACTGGGCAACCTCCCTTCTACCCCTATGTCTGTCTAACTTCAAGCCAAATGTCAGGTCTTACCCCTACTTTAAGTTCACAGCAATATCTTCTTGGTGTTTTTATCCCTACTATAACCTTTTCAAGGGTAGAGATGGTGTCTTATTCATTATAGTTCACCTTCTGTTTGAGATGTAGTGGATACTCAATAAATATTTGTTGAATTAATTATTAAATTCATTTATATCCTTGAATACAGTCCACATGCACTCGTTTGCCCTCCAGGTAATCCTTGTAAGACCCACAAGATAGCTTTTAAATAGAAAGCAGAAAAATTGTGACATTTATAATCTTGATCACCTTAATTGTAGTCAGAATTAACAACTCCATGTACTTTCCTACGAAAGTCACCTTCTCTCCCTGGTATGCTTTTTAATAATAATGGAACCCCCTTGGCAAAATTAAATTGGAACTGTTAGAAATATTAGGTGGTTCTTTGTTGAAATTTCTTCTGGAGAATTATCAAGCCTGTGCCTTCCTTACCGAGTAAAAATTAAAATTTATTTAAAAATAAGGAGAAGAAGAAACTGACTTACAACTATTAAAAATAGACATGCACTAGATAAAAGTTAGAAGGCACTGGGCAAAAATGAATGAACTGTCTTTGGGTAGTGGGATTAAGGGTTCATGTCCCTTCTGTCAAAATGTTCTTTAGTATTTTATAATTTTATGGAAAAAGTATTAAAAAGAAAATAATAATCTTCTTAAAAGAAGCCTCTATGTATAGGTTTCTATTTTATGCATATGAGTCCAAGTGAATTAATTAAAGGTTTTCCTTGTGCAAACAAATACTGCTAGTGATGTTGTGTTGTACCGATTTTTTTGTTTTTGAGATAGGATCTTGCTATTATCTTCATTTTACAGAGAAGAAAACTGAGGCATAAAGAAGACAAGGTCTCACTCTGTCACCCAGGCTGGAGTATAGTGGTGTGATCTTGGCTCACTGCAACCTCTGCCTCCCAGGTTCAAGTGATCCTCCCACCTCAGCCTCTTGAGCAGCTGGGACTACAGCTGTGTGCCACCACACCCAGCTAATTTTTATATTTTTTTTTGGTAGAGGTGAAGTTTCGCTGTGTTGCTCAGGCCCATTTCAAACTCCTGGCATCAAGCAATCCACCTACCTCAGTCTCGCAAAGTGTTGGGATTACAGGCATCGGCCACCATGTCAGGTGTAGATTTTTTTAAATCTCAGAACTTTTTTCAGCAAGATATTCATGTATTCATTCAACAAATATTAAGCATCCTATGTCAGACATTCTACTAGATACTTGTTTTCTCCTTAGTAATAATGATGACAAATGGCTGCAGCACTTGTCACCTCCCAAAACTGTTCATTCCCATACATTATATCTATCTCTCACAATTTATAGTATAGATAGGGCATATGTATTAGTTAAACAAACTCTAGCTGCTGTATCAAATATATTCCAAAAAGTTAATGGCTTAGTTCTTTCTCATTTAACAGTCCTAACCAAAGGCTGCACGTCAGTGGGTGACTCTGTCCCCCACAGTCATTTAGGATTCCAGCGTGACAGCAGCTCTACTGTCTTTAATGCACCATTTTGGAGATTGCTCCAGTCCTTGCCATTCCAGCGTGACTAAAGGGTCTTGAGCAGGTAAACACAGGTTGGAAACATCACTCGTGTTTACATTCTGTTGGCAAGACCTGAATCACACCTGCCTCAAGGGAAGTTTCGAATTACGGTCTTGTCTTATGAAAGAAAGAATGGATTTTGGTGAATAGCTCGCAGTCTCTGCCACAACAAATATTTTTAAATTGCCGTCTGTAAGATGAAAAAACTAAGGCCCAGAGAGGTTGACTTGCATAAAATCACCCAGTTAAACATGAACAGTTAAACAAGAACTGGAAGTGTAGCTCCTGAATGCTAGGTCAATATCTCTTCTAGCACTTGGATAGCAAAGCACTGGCTTGGTGGAAACATTACCCGTGGATATCATATGTACTGCCTACATGAATGTGAACTGTTATACTACAACCCAGAATTTTATATGCAGGTCTTGCTTTACTTGGTTCAGCCTAGGACAGAAAGAAGCGTTCTTCTAGTACATGAAGAAAAGCTAAATGCTATCTTGTAAACATTTTAATGTAAGCAATGTGTTTGGCTTTCCACCAGCTCCAGAACACGACTGAGAACAGACTAATGAAATCCATACCCATGTCAAAAGCTGATGCACTGCCCACAGGCACGTAGCCAGGGATCTCCCTTATAACTTCAGTTGCTCCCTATTCAGTGGTTCATTTAGTGAATATTTATGAAGAGCTTATTATTTGGTGGACACGTAGCAACAGAGGGGATCCAGACAGACACAGCTTCCGTCATGATGGCGCTCACTACAGACATAGGAACTAATAAAATGGTCACAAGTTGTGACGAAGAAGGCTAAGAGAGAGGGTAATTGTGGGAGGCCTATTTCAGAGACACCTTTGATAAGGATTTCTGAGGAGGGAGTTTTAAGCTTGTCCGAAAGGGTGGAAGAGTCAGTCAGGTGAAGAACAGGAGGGAGAATCTTCCAGATTGAAAGACAATGTGAGCAGCAGCTCTAGGGGAAGAAGAATGTGGTACATGGAGGAACTGAAGGCATTTTGTGTGGCCAGGGGTATCGAGTGGGTGCAAAGTGGTCAAGATAATCACAGCTAAAGTATTCATTGTGAATAGCTAAAGTATTCACAACCACCTATGAGATGACTTCTTATTATCATCCTCATTTTGCAGAGAAGGAAATTGAGGCCTAAGGAAGTTAAATGGTTAAATAGCTTGCCTAATGTCACAAAGCTCGTAAATAGAAGGGCCAGGATTTAAACCCAAGGAGTGTAGCTCCAAAGTTTACTCCTACACACTGCATTATGCTGTCATACTACCATAGTAAGACTCAAAACCTTCCACTATTCACAAACAACTTTTCTCTTTCTTTTTATTTTTTCTTTTGAGACAGAGTTTTGCTCTGTTTTCCAGGCTGGAGTGCAATGGTGCAATCTCGGCTTAATACAACTTCCACCTCCCAGGTTCAAGCAATTCTTCTTCCTCAGCGTCCCGAGTAGCTGGGATTACAGGCATGTAACACCATGCTTGGCTAATGTTTGTATTTTTAGTAGAGATGGGGTTTCACCATATTGGCCAGACTGGTCTTGAACTCCTGACCTCAAGTGATCCACCTGTCTCAGCCTCCCAAAGTGCTGAGATTACAGGCATGAGCCACTGTGCCTGGCCTACTTTTCTCTCTAAAAAAAGTAATAAAATAAAACCTCTCTTCTTTCTTAGCAAGGTATTCTTAACCTGAGATCCCTGGATCCCTTCGTTTCTCAAGGGACCATGGATAGAATCCAGGAGGGCTGATGAATTTGGATAAGATATATATATATATATATATATATATATATGTAACATTATATAATATATCTAGAATAGATAATGTATATTATATAATTTTTATATAGTATATATTATAAATAATATATATATTCATCAACAACTTTTTGCTGAAATTCAACTTTTTTCTATTATATAGGTAGGGTACAAAACCTCAATGTTCTTACCAGTACATGTGACTTTGTCACCAGATCACAGTAATTTTTTTTTGTCATATAAAGGTTGCTGAAGATATCTAGAAATATTATTTGCACTAATCACTACTTTCAAATTATGGTATTATTCCTGTCAATAATAAATGGATTGACAAAGATACACATACATTGTTCTGTCATAGATTTTTATAAAACTGTTTTGATAAATGATTTTTCAATATAACAAATTGATTTTTATAATTTCCTATTATTCTTTTTGCATTTAAAAACTTTCTTGAAAGAAACAAAGAAAATAAAAACATTCTTGAAAAGGGACCCAGAAGGTTCAAAGACTGCCACTGGAGTTCATGGCACAAGGAAACATTATGGTCCCTTCCCTTATCCCTTTCCATATTTAAGCTTCTGCCCTCCTTTCTCTCTTTGCTAGATTTCTAGAGTTGTCCATATGAATTACCTGCATTCTGCCACATCCAATTTATTCCACGGTCTGCTGTTTTTAGACTTTCACTCCCAACTTCGTTTCACAAGATAGGCATTCTGATCTAACTGTAGTCCTCTGAAGTTAAATCAATACTGTGCAGTATTTCCTTTCCATGAAATCTGTTGAATTTTTGTCACAATTGATCATTTTTTTTCTTCAAGGGATTCTCTTGCTTCAGCTTCAGGAAACTCACTTTTCTCTTTTCCTTATCTACTCTGCAGTTTCTTTGCAGGCTTCTGTACTAATCACTCCTTTAAAAATAATGATTCAGTGTTCTCCTTGGTAAACCACACCTACTCCTAAGACATCAAGTCCACCAATATGCTGATGATTCTAACCCTAGTGAGTTCTAAGCTTCCTTCCTGAATGCCAAGCTGTCCAATGAAGATTTTCACCTTTCTATCCCACAGGCGTCTCAAACTCATACACCAAAGTTGAACTCATATATTAACTCAACCACCAAACCTACTCTTTTCTCCTGCATCTGTGTTTTGATTATTGCCATCAGCCCCTTCCCAGTCACTCAGGATTACCCTCAGTTTGTTCCCTCTTTCTCACTCCTACTTCTGCTGGACACATAGCTCCTATTGGTCTGCATCATGGAGGAAGGAGAGCTGATCTGGCCTGAGGATGCTGTGTAGCCCTGGGAGAGAAGCAAACATTCTAAATATAAGGGTTAAAAGCCAGGCGCAGTGGCTCACGTCTGTAATCCCAGCACTTTGGGAGGCCGAGGTGGGTGGATCATGAAGTCAGTAGTTAGAGATCAGCCTGGCCAATATGGTGAAACCCCATCTCTATTAAAAATATAAAAATTAGCTAGGCAGGGTGGTGGGCACCTGTAATCCCAGCTACTCGGGAGTCTGAGGCAGAAGAATCCTTTGAATCCAGGAGGCGGAGGGAGGTAGAGGTTGCAGTGAGCTGAGATCATGCCACTGCATGCCAGCCTAGATGACAGAGCAAGACTCCATCTAAAAAAATATATAAAAATAAATAAAAACAAAAAAAGGGTTACAGCATGATAGCAGTTTATAAACCCTTGAATTTTCTCTGTAGTTTTAATTATCTGGATTACAACTTCTGCTAGGAGTTTGATAGCTCAGTTATGAATTAAAATTCAAATTGTAGGGGTTTGCCTCTCTTTCTCAGAGTGGAGCATGTTGAAAAACAAGCCATCTTCCTCTGCCAGTGTCACACAGAACTCCTTCCCCTGCTGGCTAGGAATTTCTGACCTTTTCATGATTGAAACAGGTGAAGGGAGGGAAGTACATCAAGAAACTTCTTACTTGATGAATACTCATAAGCTGACCATTGCTTTTGAGGGCTGGCAACTGTTTGCTCTTTGATGGTTTCTTTAGACACTGCCACCATCCCACCACCCCCATTACTGGAGATGGCTCACCTATGGCAAATGCATCTGTGCCTTTCTACAAGTTTATATTTCTGGAATATTCATGGTATATAAACTATGTGGTTTATATTCCTGGAATACTTTGAGCATTCACCTCCAGCTTTATGGCTGAGGTGTGTTTTTCTATTTAAGGGGCTTCCCTCAATAGTCCTTCACTTCTCCATACTAACTTTTTCATGCAAGATGGCCCAGCTCTTGCCCCGAAGAAGTGCTGCTGTAGCCCTTTCCCTGACAAACTTGGGGCCAAACTGTCTTCAGCATCAGAATCACTCATTTAGTCTGCCACCAGAGTAGTTAGCGAGCCACAGCTTCAGGCTCTTCAGATTTCTCACTTTGTCCCTCAAGTTCCTAGAGACATATGTCACCTTGTTTGAGAGTCCTTTAAAGCCCCCGCCCCAGGGTTGGAGTCAGAAAGGAGTGCCTCTTTCTTCTCTCCCTCAAGTAAATATAAGCAATTTAATATTTTTTTCTATTTCAATAGCTTTGGAAATACAAGCGGCTTTTGGTTACATGGTTGACTTATACAGAGGTGAATTCTGAGACTTTAGTGAACCCATCACACAAGTAGACTACGTTGTATCCAATATGTAGTTTTGTATCCTTCACCCACTTCCCACTATCCTGAGCCTCCAAAGTTCTATATATCACTCTCTATGCCTCTGCGTATTCATAGCTTAGCTCCCACTTATAAGTGAGAACATATGGGTATTTGGTTTTCCATTCCTGAGTTACTTCACTTAGAATCATGGCCTCCAGCTCCATCTAAGTTGAACCAAAAGACACTATTTCATTCCTTTTTATGGCTGAGTAGTATTTCATGGTATATATACCATATTTTTTAATCCACTCATTGGCAATTGTGAATTGGGCTGCAGTAAACATATGTGCGCATGTGTCTTTTTCATATAACTTCCTTTGGGTAGATACCCAGTAGTGGGATTGCTGGATCAAATGGTATAAACACTTTGAGTTCTTTGAGGAATCTTCATACTGTTTTCTATAGAGGTTGTACTAAATTTCATTCCCAACAGCAGTGTGTAAGTATTCCCCTTTCACCACAACCACACCAACATCTATTGTTTTTTAACTTTTTAATAAAGACCATTCTTATAGGAGCAAGGTGGTATCTCATTGTAATTTTTCCACTTCCTTGATGTTTAGTTATACTGAGAATTTTTTCATACATTTTTGGCCATTGGTACATCTTCTTTTGAGAAGTATTTGGTCGTGTCATTTGCCTACTTTTTGATGGGATTATTTGTTTTCTTCTTACTGATTTAATGCAAGCAACTTAAGAGATGAAGGACTCTTGCCCACTTTTTTAAATCGAAAATCTCCCTCTAAAACTACTTTTCATTGAAGTATACCACAGAAAAGTACACCTACATTAATTGTACAATTCACCAAACTTTTACAATTTGAATACCTATGCAAGAAGCACACAGATCAAGAAATAGAACATTACTAGCACCCCAGAAGCTTCCTTGTTGCACTGTTCCAGCCGCTACCCTGCCAAAGGTAAATATAATGCCAGATTCTAGTAGTAAAGAGTAGCTTCATCTGTTTTGTACTTTATGTAAATGGAATTGTATATTATGTACTCTTTGTGTCTGCCTTCTTCAACATTTTCATCATTAGATTCATTTATGTTGTCTGCAGTTCTCAATCATTTATTCGTTACTGGAAATTGTTCAACATGTGAGCATATCACAATTTATGCATTTCACAATTCTGGTACTTAACTAGTTTCCAGTTTGGGACTACTCTGAATATAACTGGACATGTCTTTGGGACATATTTATGCATCTCTGGTGGTGCATACTCAATAGATTTGCTGGGCCACAGGACAGGTAGATTGTGTTCATACTAATTTTCTTGGGCTACCACAACACAGTACTCTAAACTGGGTAACAACAGAAATTGATTTTCTTACAATTCTGGGAGTTGGAAATCTGAGATCAAGGTGTCTGTAGAGTTGGTCTCTCCTGAGTCCTCTCTCCTTTGTTTTGTATGTGGCCGTCTTCTCCCTGTGTCCTCATATGGCCTTCCCTCTCCTGTGTCCAGATTTCCTCTTCCTATAAGAACATCAGTCATATTCGATTAGTGCCTATCCTAATCACCTCATTTTAATTTAATTACCTTTTTAAAGTTCCTATCTCTGGCCAGGCATGGTGGCTCACACCTGTAATTCCAGCACTTTGGGAGGCCAAGGCAGAAGGATGACTTGAGGCCAAGAGTTCAAAACCAGCCTGGGCAACAGAGTGAAACTCCATCTCTGGGAAAAAAAAAAAAAATTAGCCAGGAGTGCTGGACAAAGCAAAACCCTGTGGGGGTTAGGATTTCTTTTGCAGGGAGTAGATACAACTCATCCCATAACACATATGTTCAGCTTTAATAGATTCTTCCAGTACCTCCAAGTGGTTGAACTAATTAATACTCCTTCCAGTAGTCAATGGGAGTTCTAATTGTTCCACATCCTCCCCAAATATTTCATATTTTGTTTGTTTTAAACAAATCTTTCTTAAATATAAGCTCCCAACTTTTATATGCTCTTGATATGGCTGAGGGTCAGGATAACGGAACTGGCTTTCACACTCCCCTTGCACGCCTTGTCTGTTAGTCGTCTGCCTCCTTTCAGTATGTGGCATCTGTTGCCTTCAAGTCTCAGGGGCACTTTCCTGCGAACAGCATGTGAGATCGTTCTAGAATTTTTGCTCATTTGTTTTTTTATGTCATGAGACAGAAAAATAAGCTGACAATGTTTGTATCATTCATTTTATTTTTGAAATTTGTCCCTCCTCCAGCATATCAATAACTCACACCAAAAAGAAGATGGCACCAGAAATCTCTAAGCAGTTAGATCTCTTCATTCTGATGTTGGGACTGCAGCTCTCAGGGGGAAACCTGGTAATAACTCCATTCAGCAGATGCTGCCCCCACCAACCAGCACCCCCGAGAAGTTTCTAACAGTCCCACAGTGGTGGATGCTTTTTCTGCCTGCAGCAGTTTTTCCTTCCTCAGTCCTTTCCTAGGTAGGTAGTTCAGCTTTGGGTTCCCTGCACTGTCTCTAATGGAAGGCTTCTGGAAGGTTTTTTTTTTCCTAACCTTCTGATGGCATCTAAGATGCTATGAGGTTTATTCCAAAATAATTGTTTTAAGACACTTATCCCGAGCCCTCAAGGAACCACATATGAGTAACAGGTCTCTGCTTCATCACTCTCACTTCCTGTGATCCCATTCCCAGTGCCTAATTCATGACAGACTCCATGGTTCTCTCTTGGCTCAGAGGAACTTCTTCACCCCACAGATGCCTTACCAAAGGGTAAGGTGATGGATCTCTCAGTCTCTCCTGGGAAAATCTAAACTCAGGAATTTAGGAGATCTGGGGGAAGCTATTTATGCAAATTACAGTAATAGCCTATCATTTCAAGGTGAATATCTATGTTGACCTGATATTTTGATTATATGTGGTTAAGTTTATCTTTAGGTATCAGAGTTTTAAAACACGAACACAGGAATAGGGCTTTGCACTTTTTGGGAGTTTTGTTATTGTTGTTTCAGATGAGCTACAAAAAGCAGTTGACTCACCAAGACCAAATGGCAGTGGTTCCATATGAGCATGTCTCCATAAGAATAAAACACTAAGCCAGTCTTCTAAAGCTTTTGATAAGAAACAAAGGAAAAGAATCTTTCTGAGAGGCGAGATAACATAGTTATCTATTAAGTATGCGCAGGAAGACACTAGGTAAATATGTGCATGAAATTAGTTTTATTCGACTTACTGCATAAGGCAGAAATAAAAAGTTTTTAAGAAGTTTATTTAAAAAAAAAAAAAACTACTGGACATTTGTCCCAGAAAAATGAAAATCTATGTTCATACAAAAACTTGTATGGTAATATTCATAGCCACTTTATTTGTCATAGCCAAAGACTGGAAACAATCCAGTATCCTGTAGTGAGTATAAGGTTAAATAAACAGTGGTACATCCATACCATGGCACACTGTTTTGCAGCAGAAAGAAACAAACTATTCAAACATGGCAACAAACTGGATAAATCTCAAGGGAACTATGCTGAGTGGAGAAAAAGCCAATTTCAAAAGGTTATATACTCTATGATTCTCTCTATATAATTCTACATGATGGCAAAAAAAAATTTTGGTTGCCTGGGGTCAGGGATGGGGAGTGAGTGATGGATGTGGCTATGAAAGTATAGCACAAGGAAGTTCTGTAGGTGACAGAACATCTCTGTATCTTGAATAAAGCCACATGTGTGATAAAATTTTATAGATATGCACACACACATATGCACACACACAGGTGCTTGTAAAATTGATTATACCAACGTCAGTTTCTTAATTTTGATATACATAGGACCTCCCTGTACATTTATCTGCAACTTCTTGTGAATCTATAATTATTTCAAAATAAAAAGTTAAAAAAAGAAGAAAGCTGGTATATTTTATATCTTCAGGTTTCCACTGGCAACCACTGAGTCACATTACCCTGCTGAACAAATGGTATTTTGATTTTATTTTATGCTATAGAATTTATGAATTAAAATAGTTGAGCAGATACAGAAAAAAATGCATAGAAAATGCCAAACCTATATTTGTTCCTTGATTTTAAGTTAATGGGGATAGTGAGATCTGGAATTAGGAACATTTGAAGATGTTTAGAATTACACTTTATTTTACATTTGAGCAAGATTAAAGACACAAATCACCTCATCAAGAACCTTGACTTTAAATCTCTTCCAAGTAAAAATTCAGAATTATTCATCGGCATGAGATCTCCCCTCTATCTCCTCTCTCCCTCTACACACACACACACACACACACACACGCACACGCACATGCACACACATATGCACGTCAAAAATAGCCACATTTCAATACGAGATAATCACTAAATTTCTATCAGAAATGAAAACTTTTATACATTTCAGCATTTGTTCTTTCCATCAAATCATAAAAACCAAGATAAATATTTGAGACTTAGGAAAAAATGCAATAATGGGATCACAGGAGATGTTCTCTTCAGAGGTATGTAAACGGTCTCTGGTTCACCTTTACCCCCAGCTAGCACATCTGCCTAGAAGAACCATATTTCTCTTTGAAGTCTCTTGTTATACACTCTGTCTGTTATACCAGAAGGTCCCAATATAGCATGCTTTCTATAGATAGAGAGAATGCTTTGTTAATTTTGACATACTTCTTAATAAACCTTAGCTCTTTGGGGTTGCCAAGAGTCACTTCAGGGAAGTACCCACAGAAAAGGAAGAGGGAAGATTGGCAGGTCTCACATTCACATCCTGGAGGAACTCCAAAACCACCACTGCAGCTGGTGCTTTATACTTGGCCAAGTGGAGAAATATAAGTGAAGAAAATACAGATTAAGTTCTCTCAAACTGTAAATTAGCAAACTGCCATCAGATTATCCAGTTTTCCTCCCTGCTGCTCTCACAACTGCATATCATCAGAATTTTGAACTAATATGTCAATACAGGGGCATAACATGGTTTACATTCCACATGGATTCTCCTTGACGTATGTGAGTGTTTAGGAGAGAAAATACCTTCCTTGAATCCCACAGCAGATATGTGACAGAGAGGGCATCTCTTAAATACTTCCTATTAATAGTTTTGCACCAGTGGCTCTTGATGGAGGGAAAACGCCAATCTTGAGACCTGTATAATATAATCTCCCCTTTGTGGATGCAAATTCTCAGTTTTTCTAGGGTTGTCTCCCTACCAATGTTGTTTAGTCATCTTAAGAAAGGACAAGATTCCTTAGTAGTACCTATGGGAATACTGTTATTTCATTTAATACCAAGTCAAGGTAACTAAGTTTCCCTTGCTCAGTCTCTATATCATCTGTGAGTTTAGTCTGGAAAGATCAGGAATTTTAAAATTAACACAGCCTTTGAACCCAGCTCTGATTCTTACTAGATGATTCTTACTTGGACTCATTATTAATCTTTCTGAGCCTCAGTTTCCCCCGTTGTACACTTTAGATAAAATAATTATCAAAAATGTTGTTGTATTAGATATAATATATTAAAAATACATAGAGCATGTCCTGCATGGATATTCACTCCTCTACAAGTGGTTTAATAAAAGCTGTAGTTAGAGATGGCCATGGTGGGGATGGTAGAAGCAGATACCAAGGGACAAACATACATATGTAAATGAGGAGGAGAAAAGACTACCCCCATATCAAATGATATTCTAAGACAATATATAAGTAAATGTCGTAAAGGCTATAAGAGTTTAGACAACAGAACAAAAGAGAAGAGGAAGTGGCTTCATGAGATGGGATGTGGTCTGGACCTGGAAGGATGTGAGAATCAGAGGCATGGAGGCGATGAGGGCAGCCTTTCAAGTAAAAATCAGCAACAGAGGCTACAACTGATAGATTTTTGTCCATGAACTTCTGAAGTATTCAGAGGCAGGTGTAGTGTAGAGCAGCAGTCAGAGGGTGTTTATATTTGATGCAAGAACAGATAAACAGCCAAAAGCTCTGCAAAGCTATACAATATGATAAAAGTAGCAATTGCTAAAGATTAAGAGAGTACTGCAGGATGTGTAGGGAAAGGGAGAGACTTCTACATGGTGATTAAAATAATCCAGATATGAGATGGGGAAAATGTGTAACGGTGCAGTGATCCCAGGAATGCAGAGGAAATAGCAAGATGCAGGCACATTTCTAAGGCAAAAAAAAGGTTGAGGACGCCAACTGATATGAAGCCCAAATATGGAAAGAATCATAGGATGGTAGTAAAGACAGAACACTGAAGAGAAGATAGATAATTAACTGCCTTTTGGACCTATTGAGTATGACGTCATAGTAAAACATAAAACTAGAAATAACTGACACACAGTTGGAGATACAATTGGAGGTGTTTAAGGGAATTAATTACAGAAAAAGCCTTTGTGGTCAAAAAAGGACGGTTATTATTGAAATCAAGTGAAAAAGTAGCTCTCCCAGGGAGAGAAAATACAGAGCTGAGGAGAACAGAGCTTCTCAGAAGGAGGGGTGTGGTACAGAGACGGAAGGAGAAAAATAAACCAACTAAGAAAACCAAAAAGAACATTCTTTTCTGAGAGACTTAATGAGGGCCATGGCCACTATATAGACCCCAAGTGCACACGAGCCTCAGAATTTATGTCTCATTTTCAATCACCTAGCCCTGCTTCAAAATTAATCTGAAACTTTGGATAAGCCTGGCATAACTATATCTTACAGAGATGCTCTAAACAGGGATCAGCAAACTTTCTATAAAGGGCTAGACAGTTAGTGTTTCATGCTTTGTGGGCCAGATAGTTTCTGTTGCCACCACTCAACTCTGCTGTTGTAGCACAAAAGTAGCCATAGACAAATGCAAATGAATATGTGTTCGGCTGTGTTCTTATAAAACTTTATTTATAAAACAAGTGGGTGAGCTAGATTTGGCTGCAAATGTATATGACCCTAACCCAAGTTTCATTTTATTTTCTTCTGAAATTCTTTGATCATATAAGGAAGCAGTGGTGTAATAAAAAGAACAAGGATTTTGAAGACTGCAGATTTTCCCTGCAACCTGATAACAGCTATAAGTCCTGTATCAGATGCTTTGAGCAGTTTGCTAAATCTTTCTGAGCCTTGCCTTTGTACTTGTAAAATGAGACTAATTATCCTGACTTCACAGGGATGTTGTGAGAATTAAATGAAGTAACAGAGTACATTTAGTGCATTGTTAAGACTAGCCAAATGCTTATTCTATAAACATGCATTAAAATCTTTCTACTATGTCATAGGTACCAATCAAGATACAGAGGCTACAAAAATAAAAAGATACAGACTCTGCCCTCAACAAACTTTCTGTCTGGTAGGAATATTAATCAGGGCTCAGGTGAAGGAAATAGAAAGCACATGAGTTATTTTCAGCAGAAAGTATTTAATATAGGGAATTAGGTGCTTACAAAATTGTTGGAAGGGCTCGAAGAAGTCCAGGTTCTTCTCTGGCATTCTGGAAATGACTTCTGAAAAAGACCACTCATCTGGCATTGTAAGGACAGCAACTACCTCAACAAGGGAAGGTAGGAATTCAGGGGAATACTAGGGAAATCATTGAAGTCAAGAGTATACTCACCTTAGCAGTGATCCATGGATCAGAAAACCACAGGTATTGCAACTGCTACTGTATACCCATGAAGTCCTGGCTGTTCCTCAGAGCTCTGCCACATAAAACTCAGTGTCTTCACAGCTGGGGGTGTGCAGTCTCTACCTTACTTTCTCTATCCAAATCTCACAAAAAACTATCTAATTTCCTGAACCTTCAATTTAGCTGCAAGGGAATCTTGCAAATTTAATTTTTGGCTTTCTAGCCTCTTCAGTACAATGAGGCACACTAGAGACAGACTGGAATAGATATTGAACAGCACATACTCATCAAGATAGAAAAACAAGCAGATAAACTGAAAATATTAGGTCTGAGGCATGAGTGCGGAAGAAAGGAGAAAGGAGATCAAACAGAGGAAACAGGCAGTATAAAAAAAGGAGGGTTTTTTTTTTTTTTCTAACTAGAGAGGCAATATCTGGGGTTGAAGGATGAATTAGAGTCTAAAGAGATTCACAGGAGAAAAACATTCTGAGCAGGAAAAATAGCATCAGCAAAAATGTCAGTGCCTCTTCCCATCCTCATTCTTGAAAGTGACAACAAACATCTTGGGTGTAAATTTCTTGTTCTGTAAGGAAAGTAGGGGAAGCTTCAAAGCTTTCTTTCCTTTAATAATTATTAAATACCTTCAATGGTCTCTGCAACCAGAGAGTATGTTTCAAGAATGCAGGTCTGTTCTGTGTCATGGATACAAGGATGTGCTGAGAGGAGGATAGTATAGAGAGAGGAATTAATGTCCTTAAGCATGAGCATAAATTGTGATAACAAAAGACAGGAAATATGGGACTAATGTCATCAGAGACCCAGGAACTAAGTGAAGAAGGTAAGAGGAGCCTTCATGGAACTTTTAAGAGAAAGAGTAGAATTCTAAGCAAAGAGAACTCCCTAAGCAAAGGCCTATAGGTTGGATTCTTTTTAGGCTTCTGAATATATAAGAGAGTTGTCATATTCAAGTCTGAAAAAAGAACTTAGGAATAATCCTTAAAGTACTAAAAGTAGATCTACCATTGGATCTAGCAATCCCACTACTGGGTATCTACCCAGAGGAAAAGAAGTCATTGTGTGAAAAAGACTTGCAAATCCATGTTTTTAAGAGCCCAATTTACAATTGCAAAAATATGGAAGCAGCCCAAATGCCCTTCAATCAAAGAATGGATAAATAAAATGTGATATACATATCTATATATATATCTGCTATGGAATACTACTCAGCTATAAAAAAGAATGAAATAATGGCATTTGCAGCAACGTGGATGAAATTGGAGACCATTATTTTAAATCAAGTAACTCAGGAATGGGTAACCAAACATTATATGTTCTCATTCATCAGTGGGAGCTAAGCTATGAGGATATAAAGGCAGAAATATAATACAATAGACTTTGGGGATTTGGGAGAAAAGGTGGGAAGGGGGTGGGAGATGAAAGACTACACATTGGGTACAGTGTACACTGCTCAGGTGATGGGTGCTCCAAAATCTCTGAAATCTCCACTAAAGAACTTATTCATGTAAACGAACACCACCTGTTCCCCAAAATCCTACTGAAATAACAATAAAAGATTTAGGAATCAAGAAAGATCTTATCCTTGAAGTCTTTGTGTCACTAAAAATTTGAGCTTATTCTATCTATAAGTAATCATTTGAATTATATTGATTATTTCCAGAAGCATGACCATAATCAAAGTAAATTTTAGGAACATTTATAGGATGGTGTGACAAGCAGGATGCAGAATAAAATGGGGAGAGGCTGCAGGCATGTTAAGCAGCTATTACAACTTGCCATCTGTGCAGTGGAGGGGGTCTGAACTGAGTTGTGATGGAGAAAGTAGAAAAAAAATATCATGTGTACAACATATTCCTTTTTGAAATGAAAGGCATTTTTTTAGATTCAAGTCTGAAAAATAAGTGACATCGACTTTTCAACATCTTTATTTTCAAGAATTTTACTCACACATTTAGCTGGGAAAATACTGTGTGATCATGGCCCTGATGCCTGGTAGAAAGAGTAAGTATTGCTCACATCTCACCACCAACATTTACCCGTTCTGCTGGGGTCAGTTACTTAATTTCTGAAACTAATTTTCCTCCTCTGCAAAATAGAGATGAAGCAGTGCCTAATACATAGGGTAACTGTGGAAATTAAGTAAGAGTATATTCATGTAAAGTGCTCAGCACACCTTGCATATAATAAGTGCTCACATAGTATGTTTCATGGTATCATTGCCATTGTCATCATCACCATCAATCATCATTATGTGGGGAAGGTGAAGTGAGGGGTTGTAGAAGAGTGGAAAGAGGAAAACTTCACAGCCAAACAACCTGTAACAGGTTCCTGACAAGAAACAAATGCAATATTCAAATGACTGAGTGATTTGGAGAACTTAATGAAGAAATGGCTATGTTTTAAAAATTTACAAGGACAAGCTGTAGAGAAACAAAAAGCATACTACCTCATCCTAGTTAGAGAGAAAAACAGGAATTACCAATTATCAGCATAAGGTTTGATGTTCTCTCTAGCAGAATGGGAAGAGTTACAGGAACTTGGAAGAAGATAGTCATGTGGAAAGAGCTAGCAACAAGGGCTGTGACCTTCGGTCAAGGGCAGCAGCCATGGCCATCTGCAGTGAAGGAGGCCAGGGGAAGAAACACCCTGACCTCACCCTCCTCCTTCTCACCAGTCTTTTCCCAGCACTTCACATTGGCAGAACCCAACCCAAACAAAAGCCAGAGGCAGAGCATCCCGTGAGACATTCAATACAGGCCAGCATCTGGGAGCACAGAGCACGATGAAGAAGGGTATACAGCAAAACTGTACAGAGGGATAAACAGCATGTATTTAGCACACACACACCCAGCTTTAAGGCTACATTGTAACTTTAGGCAAATCGCTTAATTTCTCTGAGCCTCAGGTTGCTCACTGTAAAACAAGGGTAACAATAATAATTATGCAGGTTTAGTGTAAACATAAACTAAGATGATGTCTGAATTATGCCTAGCAGAGCCACAGCCATGTGGTAGACATCAATAAATATTCTCTAATCCCACCTCCAGCTGATGACAGCTCTCTTCACTTGTGGCTGCTTTACAGCCTTTATGAGCTCCCCAGAAGCAATGTTTCTCATCATGTGGTCCATAGGCCACGTGCTTTAGAGGCACCTGGGGTCCTTTTGAAGAGACAGCTCATGGCCCCCACCCCATCCAACTAAATCATGAGTGGAAGGATATGAATCTTCATTTCAGACAAATTTCCCCAAATGATTTTCACACACAATAACATTTGGGAACCACCATTCCAAAAGTCCACATTTCTAATTGACGCCCACTTGAGTAACATACAGGTGACATTTATTTATGCTTGGCAGTCATTAGGTGCAGTTACAGCCCATCAGCTCCATGAAGAGGGGTTAGCAGACTAGGATCCTAATGGCCTGTCTTATGATATTAGCTCATGCTAGTTCTCCATTTCACTGACTTTATTAATGCCCAAGGAACAATGTTCCCAGGCTTTTAATTAAAAATTCCCTAACATGCAGGCTTTAATCATTTTCTAGGTTGGATATCAGCTTGGTCAGTGGCCAGATATTACTCTGCTTTCAGAGAAAACTTAGTAGGCAAAGCAGAAGCTGTTAAAAGGCATAAAGCTTTTTGAAAGCTTCACAGATGAGCATACGTCAATTCCAAGTACAAACAGGAGGAGGCAGAAACTTAGGATAAGATCGGAAGATCAAGGACCTTGCTTTAATTAAGTAAAGAAAGGTACAAGAAAGTTCATCAGCAGTCTAGGACAGACATAAGAGCTCATGATTTGGATCCTGAATTGGTTAGGATTCAGCTGCAATAAGTGCAGACTCAAAATAGCAGCCGCTTAGACAAAAGAGAATTTTATTTGCTGCTCATGTAACATTGCAGAGGTAAAAAGAGCAGGGCTGCGGTGGAGGCTTTACTCCAGAGTTCTCAAGGACTCAGGTTCCTTCTAGCTTTCGGTCCTGCCCTCCCTAGAATGAGGTCCTTGTCCTTGTGTTCCAGGATGGAACTCCAGGGGTCACATTTATGCTCCAAACCACAGGAAGAAGAAAAGGTGCAGAGGGTATGGAACAACTGAGTTTTAAAGAGGGTTTAGAGTTGTCCATCCAGCACATCTGGTTCCATCCCTTTGGGCAGAACTTGTTCACATGGCCATGCTAAACTACAAAAGAGGCTGGAGGCAGAATCATAGCTAAATATTCTTATTAGGTGGATTATATATTGAGGACAACCAGGAGTCACTACCTCATGTTCTGTGCCCTAAGAAACTTTGAACCTTCTTTCTGCAGTGGAAGATTCATCAGTGAGGTTCCAGTCAGGAACACTGATGCCACTCAAGGTGTTTTTAAAAGAAGGAACATAATGCAGGGAATTGACAGCACAATTGATAAAAGAGTTGAATCTTGAAACTTCAAAAATGAGGCAGCCCAGAGATTAGCAACAGTAGGAAGTTTCTACCTTCCCTGAAGCTGGAAGGACAAAGGACAAGGCAGAACCTTGATGTAACAGGCTGCCTGGCAGAACCTAGAACCCAATGAGCTATTGCAGTAGGAGCTGGAACCAGGAGGAGATGCAGCCACTGGCAAAGATGCCACCAGAAGCAAAGTGATGGAGGGATATTCTCTCTTCTGCCCCTTGGTCTCCTTCCAGTGCTTCACATTGGCTAAAACTACCTGGAAGGTGTAGCACAACAGAGTCTAGGCTATGTTGTGTCACACCAACAGCGTAGGCAAAGAAGGAAAAAGCATGGATTTAATAGCAAACAGGTGAGTGACTGGAGCAATGCCCAAACCCAAGTTGTGGACCTGGATAGATTAGTAATCATTGGGACCTTTCTAGACATTATTTCTGGATGAAGTTGATCAATTTGTAAAGCAAAAGAGGGTCCTTCTATGGAAAGCAGGAACTCACACAGATACTTGTACACAATGTTCACAGCAGCATTAGTCACAATAGACAAAAGGTGGAAGCAGCCCAAATGTCCATGAACAGACAAACGCATAAATGATATGTGGTATATACCTACAATGAAATATTATTCAGTGCTGGAATTCACTCAGGGTGGCTGGCAAAATATTAGGGAACTATTAGAGAAAGAAGATTATAGTCTCTTTTGGAAGGCCAAAAGGTTTAAGTGGAACCAGCTGAAAGCAGCCAGTTCATTATGTTAGAATTTTAAGTCATAGGATAAAAGATTAGGGACAATGAAAGCTTCCCCAGTTAAGTCTGTTTACCCCACATCTCTTTGTCTCTACTCAACTGTTTACTCATGTAAACTTTGTGCTGGATGGTCCTCTCAAGAGGAGATTGAAAGGGACTCACCTGTTAATGGTGTTTACTCTGGGCCCCGGAACCAAAAGCTTTTATCATTCATAAAATCACTCTTTTAACCATGTTAATTATCCACAAGCATGTTGACTTAGAACCTCTGTCATTAAATCTATACTGAATAAATGTGAGGAGGACAGGAAGTCATGGTCGGTTGGCTGCAATCGCCCTCTGAAAGCAGTTGACAACCATCCCTCGCCCACTCGAAATCATTGTACTGGGTGTGAGACTGCATTCATTCATCCGTCAATGAGTAGGGTCTGCAGGACAGACCTCTGCAGGTGTTGATCAAAGTTTCAGGTGGTGACCCCAACATGACTGAGGTCTCAGGTAATGACCCCGGCATGGTCAAGGTCTTAATTCAGCCATAAAAAGAAATAAAAGTCTGATTCATGCTATAACACAGATAAATTTTGAAAACATGCTAAGTGAAATAAGCCAGACACAAAAGGTCAAATATTATATGATTTGATTTATATGAGGTACCTAGGTTAGGCAAACTGATAGAAACAGAAATTAAAATAGAGCTTCTGTGGAGCTGGAGGATAGAGAGCAATGGAGAGGAATTATTTAATGGGTTCAGAGTTTCCATGTGGGATGAAAAAGTCCTGAAAAGGGATAGCAGTGATGCTTATACAACACTGTAAACATACTTAAAGCCACTGAACTATACTATATACTTTTTTTTTGAGATGTCGTCAGTCTTGCCCAGGCTGGAGTTCAGTGGCACAGTCTTAGCTCACTGCAACCTCTGCCTCCCAGGTTCAAGGAATTTTTGTGCCTCAACCTCCCGAGTAGCTGGGATTATAGGTGCCTGCCAACATGCCTGCTTAATTTTTGTATTTTTAGGAGAGGTAGGGTTTCATGATGATGACCAGGCTGGTCTCGAACTCTTGACCTCAAGTGATGCACCCGCCTTGGCCTCCCAAAGTGCTGGGATTACAGGCATGAGCCACTACAGCCCAGCCTGAACAGTACATTTTTAAAAGGTTGAAATAGCATTTTTTTTTTTAAGTTTTGAAAGGTAAGTCATTTTAAAAAAGAGGTTCTTATGCTTTTCAAATGTATTTACTGATTGAAAATCCCTCCTGGAGAAGATGAACGTTAGTAATGAAATAACAGAAGCTGCCGTATGGACAAAGCAGTGAGATCAAAAGACTAGGAAGACTTAAAAACCAAAGCAACACCCATCTCCGTTTCTAAAAATGGTTGTGACGTGACGTTTCAAAACACTTTCTCACAGAAGAAATATTATCTCCCCATTTCCCAAATTGAGCTTGATATGACTATGAAGCATAAGCATAACTTAGTGTGAAAAAGCAGAGGCAAAATAAAAAATTCAGGAAGAATCGAGTGTCCTCTCTTTATAGGGAACCCCTGAAGACTTGGAATAGGTAGCTTCACAAAAGAATAGGAGAAGAGCAGAGAACCCTGGCCCACAAAAGGTCCTTTGAAGGTTGGAAATAACTAGGAAGGCTCAATTTCTGGGTACCGTGTGAACAGAGAGTAGAGGGGAGTCAGGAAATAGTCAGCTGTGTCAGAAGCAGCCCATAAATGTCATCAAGGATAAGCACTTGAAGATGGTTGTTGGCTTTTATAGCCAACAGTGCAAAAGGTCATTGTCTGCTTAGCTCAGGCCATTTCTGTGAAAGGAAGAGGAATTCAAACTGGAATGGGATAAGTAGAAGAGTCTTTTCTGCATTTCTTCCTTTGCTGGGCTCAAGAGAAGCAGTAAACAAACCCTATTCCCAGAACTATCCTGATAACATTGATGATGGCAGTACACAAATTAGGAGGTAAACAAAAAGCCATGTTAATTTCAGGCTCCATTAGAAACACAGGCAGGAAAAAAAAAAGTCAACGTCTGCCAAACAGAAAAGGTCAAAATTAGAAGGGAAAGAATCTTTCTTTTTGAGATCCTAAGAATGTCCTGCCAACAATGAAGGCAGAGGAGGATTTTGTTGCCTCTTTGTCTTTTGTCAATCATAGAATTCTAAAACAAATGCTCTTGGCAATGCCTTCTCTAATCAGATTTGTGGAGTAGAATATGGCCTGCATGTTCTCTCTTCCGGTAAAGGAAACCATACAGCATTTGCGATATCACCACAGGATTCCATTCCAGAGCTGTCTTCTATTTGTCCCTAACGTATAGTAGTTGTTCTTGTTTATAAGAACCTCCAGTAATGTTTATGACTTTAGCAGGATGCATAAGTATTATTCATTTGAAGACTCCACAACTTAAGTTGTCTCTGACATGATATTGGCACAATGTGTCAAAGAGACCTCAGGCTCTTCAATCCCTTTGTATAATGTGTTGCATGCTCCAGATCAAGTCCAGGAAATGCACACATATCCTTCTTTTGCTTTCCTGTGTTGAAGGGGATGATACTCAAATGAAACCAGAAATCTTTTGTGAGTTCCTTTTAAAGTGATGGCAGTGACCATTTTGGGTCTTTGATGATGGATGATCTTCATTTATAAATGTAAAGCCATGTGTATTAACTTAGTTTCCTTCCAGGCATTTTGTATTAGTGAATATCACATATGGCTTTATCATGCTCCAACACCAGATGCCTAGTTGTACTTTGACTTAATATATGCTGGGAGAAAAGACATACGAGAATTTTACTTTAACTTTTTGCCTAGATAATAGGTCAGAGATTCTATCCCACCTGGAGGTAAAGGATTGGTCTTACTCATTTCTCGGGCTTCTCTCTGGATTATATGAGTGTATGCTATCTTTTTCCCAGAAGTATTAAGTTTGAAGACTTGATCACCAAGTTCAATTAAAGCCATCTTTCCTCCCCCCAAAATTCAATAGATGTTTTTAAACACACATACACATTTCAAGATCAACAGAGTTCCCTTTTGAGCGTGGAAATACAGCCATTGCTAAATTACATTATTGGACTGAACTCCAGGTGTTAGTTACAGTGGAAAGTAAGAGATTGTAGGAGACTCTTTTCTTAGAACCAGGACATGGATTATGGCCTGGATTTAATTAAGTGTTGCTCATGGCACGATGCAGGCTGATACTTAATTATATTCAGTTTAGCCCTTTATTATATATCATCTCTTGTTATTCTCCAAATGTTTTAAATATGCTGGTCTTGTTTTCTCTAGCTCTGTTGTAAGCTCTTTGAGATCAGAGCTAATATCACACAGTACATATTCAATAAATGCATTATAAATAAAATTATGAGCAAAGAACTAAATAAATGTGACTACAGATTCGAGATGCTACTGTTCACAATACAAGATGTGACCTTAAAAATTCAAGAAAAGTGAACAACTGGAGGGGAGGGGGTTTTCCTGTTGTTCCCTGAAAGGCATCCAAATTCTCCTGAAGCTTCCATGAATAAGATGGAGGTTTAATTTTTCTCTCTCTGGTCCTCTGCTCTTTTAATCTGTTCCAGCAAAAAATTTTCAAAGATTTGGTGCTAGAATATGTTGTGAAGAGTTTTACCTGAATCTAGTATCTGTGTATTTATATACTGGGCTTATTCTAGGCGCTAGCCTGAGCTTTTTTAATTTTCTCAGTTTTCACTGTCATCTTCTCAGTGTATTACCTTTACCTTCCTTGTAACAGCCTATTAAGATACCTGTTTGAAATGAGATGTTTCTAAAATACTGGTCATGAACTCTACCCCTAGGGAATTTCTATAATAATAACATACAGAATTAGCAGCAGTGATTCCATCTGAGAAGTATAGAAATGCAGAAGAGGAGAAAGTTTACTTTTATTCTATATTCATTCATATGGTTCACTTTTGTTCAGGAGCCTGTAAGACTTTCATAATTCAAAAACTAATTAAAAAATAAAATATATCCAACACAACAGATGCCATTTTAGCAGGTCTGAATAATAAATCATGAACTATTAAGGCGGTTTGCCTATGCATACATTTACCATAAACAGAAGAACAACTTGATTGTTTTAAGAGACACATTTAATGAATCTAGTCCTCCAGCTTTCAAAGCAACTTATAGGTGTCCGTGATTGAGTACTGGTTAGTGATTCATCCTGGCATCCGCTTATGGGGATATGATGGCTGAGCTGCTTTTGCATCTGCATCTTTTGGCTTTGAATGACCCACCCTCAGTGAGCACGTTAATAAGAAAGAAACTGTTTCAGCCAATGGGTCAAGAGAACCATTTCCATCACGGCAGCTTCTTGTATTTTTCCTTCATGTTTTTACTCTAAATGGTGTTCATGGTTGTATAATAACACATGCTGCATGTTATAGGTCCCCATGTTGACTACAGCTTCCTAATTATTCACATCCAATGACCCCACCACCTTTTGCTCTTTGCATTTTGAAAATTTTTCTTTCTCTTTAAGGTTTTCATGTAGCTTTTGTCCCATGGTTTTATTCCCATCTCGTCTATATAATCCTTCTTCTAATTTGTTGTTAGCATTTCTACTCTGGCTTGTTTTGAGTTTCTGCAAATGGTTCAACTATTGTCAGTCATATTTAAACCTTTTAACCTTCAAGAAATGCTTACAAGTGCATAAAATTATTTGACTCCATAAATGAATGCTCAAAAATGCATGGACTTTTTATAACCATCTTTATGCATCATGTTAAAATGGGTAAGATGTGTTTACATTTGCACATTGTAGAAATTGAAGGTTTAATTCCCAGTAGACTAAATGCATACGTACTTAGAAGAATATACAGTTTTACAAACATTCACTACCTATCAGTAATCTGTAACATTTAAGAATTAACAAAAAACAGGTGAAAGAGACTGGCTAGATAATCACTTATCCTGGTGGTTCTCCAATTCTAATGTACATTAGAATTGCCGGAAGGGCTTGTTGGAACACTGATTACTGAACCACTGATCTGGTAGGTCTTCATTGGAGCCTATGAATTTTATTTCTGACAAGATCCCAGTATATTCCAATGCTATTGATCTGGGAGCTCACACTGAAAACCACTGCCATCCTATTTCTCATCCTAAGTACTCAGAAAGACTGCATTTCCCAGCCTCACCAAGTCACTGGGTTCTAGCCAGTGGTACGCATTCACCACTTCTAAACCTGAGCATAAAATTCCCTGCGTGGTCGTTCATTCTCTGTTGCCCCTTTTCTGGGCAACTCTGTAAGCCACGTATTAAAGATGGCAACTTGTCAAGATGGAAGGTGTCTAAAGAGGTCTTAAATTGACTTCATAGACACAAAAAGTAGAACAGAGAATATGAGAAGGTAAAAATGGTGGAAGAAGAGAGGGATAGGGAGAGATCTGTTAAAGGATACAAAATTACAGCTAAATAGGAAGAATAAGTTCTAGTATTCTATAGCACTGTGGGATGACTATAGTTAACAATAACATATAGTTTCGAATAGCTACAAGGATGGTATTGAATGTTCCTAACACAAAGAAATTATGAATGATGGAGATGATGGATATGCTAATTACCCAGATCTGATCACTATACATTATATGTATTGCAACATCACTGTGTACCCCATAAATATGTACAGCTATTATATTTCAATTAAAAAAATAAGGAAAAAAGGAATAAGGCTTTGTATAACAAGGAACTGAGGTTTAGGGGCGGCATTGCCAAACTTATCCCAGTACACATAATTTTCATGTCATCGTGACATGAACCATGCCCAGCTTTGAGGAAACTTTTATTATGGTAATTAGGAGAATGAATCAGTCCACCATTCACTACCCCACATCAACAACAACAAAAAACTAAGTTGGTTTAGATGGACTCAGCCTACAGCCATATGTCTGTAGGCCATGAAGAGATTTTTGCCAGTTTTTCCTAAGATCTCCTAAATCCATCTTAGCATATTTTTGGGTCATCTTTCATCTGAACTTTTCCAACTGCCTCATCCTTAGATTCCTATATTCTAATTTTCTCAGACTGGTTCTACTCATGTCTTTGCTCCATGTTGGATGAGACCAAGGCATTTTTCCTCTCATTCAAAACCCATTCATTACTGGACATCTCTGTCTTGCTTCTCTCTATTCCTTGCTTACCTTGTTCTGCCAATAAGGTCATCCCAGAATTTCTGACCCTATCTTGATTGGAACAGAATTCCGCCTTAGGCATCTTCACAATAAAGCCAGTGGACCTGCAGAGACCCACATCTTTCATCACAGTCATATGTTGTGGAGAGCAGCCTGCCAGATAATCCCTGTTCCTTAACCCTATAGCTAGTACTACTTTTGCTGAATCTCTTACCTCCCTGCTTTCTCTGAACCCTGCCTAAATGTGCATGCTCCTCTTCTCTGACTCCACTAACCTCACTAAATCTGACCACTAGCCTACCTGGGGACTCTGAGCTCCCAGGCTGTGGTACCCTATTTGTTTATCAGTTCTCTCCAGACCTTCCCAAGTATCCTACCCTATGATTAAAGGAGTCACTAGTCAAACTTCCTTCTGTTATGCAAGTGCATTATCATTGCCCCTTTTGATGTCTCCCATACACAGAAGAGGAAAAAAGGCAATGATTTTTCCCAAATATAGGAACATGTACTTCCTTTAGCCCCTTTGCTGCTTCACACTACCTTATTTGAAACCAAAGTCCAAAGATTTATATAAAAATAGACAAAACAGTACTTATTATTCTATTTATAAGCAAACATATAAAAGAGAATGTCAGGCTGGGGACAGTGGCTCACGCCTGTAATCTCAGCACTTTAGAAGGCCGAGGAGGGCAGATCACTAGGTCAGGAGATCGAGACCATCCTGGCTAACTCAGTGAAACCCTGTCTCTACTAAAAATAAAAAAATTAGCCCAGCGTTAGTGAGCCGAGATCGCGCCACTGCACTCCAGCTTGGGCAACAGAGCGAGACTCTGTCTCAAAAACAAAAGAATTTCAATGTTTAAAAGAATATACCAACAAAATGTTTCAAAATACCAACTACTGTTCTAAGACCATCTCAATAATCTATTATGTATCCATTTATACAGTTATTTATTGCTATGTCATTTAAATATATTAATATTTTTCTGCTTACTCTATTGTACATTTATGCTTCATTTATTGAAACAATTCAAGCAAGTGTTGCTTGTAATTTTCTTGTTATTATAAATAACAATGGGATGAACATGTCTATGCCTACATCTTTGTGCACACACCTTATACTCTAGGTAGATTCTTAGCAAGTGAATTTCTTGGTAAAAGTATATAAACAATTCATGTAAATGCTGTAAGAAGTAGCTAAAATAATTAGATATGGTTATGTCTGGGTGGCAGCTCACTCGGATAGTCAGAAATGGGGCATCAGAATGAAGTGGGATTATTTAGCCAGTCTCTTTCACATCTTTTTTTAAAAAATCTTAAATATTACAGATTACTGATAGGTGGTGCATGTTCATAGCATTGTATATGCTTCTGAGCATGTATGCACTTATTCTACTGGATATTCAACCTACAATTTCTATAATTTCCAAATGTAAACACATCTTACCTATTTTAAAATAAACACAATGCATCAAGTTATTTATAAGTAGTGTGTGCATTTTTGAGCATTCATTTATGGAATCAAATAATTTTATGCACTTATATTTCTTAAAGGTTAAAAGGTTTAAAGATGTCTAATAACAAATGAACTGTTTGCCCATTTCCTATGAGCCATAGATCCAGCATAGAACTACACATGTATGCGTGACATTCACAATAAACCTACCAGGTAGGTGTGACCACACCCGGCCTCTAAGGCAAGAAGGCTGAGGGCCAGTGGGACCATCACAAAGCAGGGAGCTGAAAGAACCCTCTCTCCAACTTCATCTCACTGCTTTCCGCTGCCTTTGGGCTTTCCCACGTTTCTTTTTCTGCTTCTACAATGCATAGTGCAGTTTTCTGTATTAACACTGCATTTGACTTATTCTGTTTCTGAATTATGACAATTAAAAATAAACATTATTTAAAATTTTGATCTTTTTTCAAAAATTATTTGTCAAAATTATGTGATTGTTTTCCCAAAGCACAATTACACATGTTAAAAAAAAGATATATGAACATTTTAGAGAATCCATATTCTATACCCATGTGAGCAAACTAACCCTTCTGAAAATGTATAATAATTTACAAATCTCCCTCAGGAATGTGTAACACTGCCATTTCTGTAACTGCCTCTACAAAAAAAAATTTTTGAATCTTTTCTAATTGAGAATACAATTTTCATTGGCATTCATTTTACTAATATTGTTTTCACATCTTATTTACTGGAATATAGATATATATGCTTTTTATTTAGTGGAATATATATACGTATGTGTATATATATGTGTGTGTGTATATGTGTGGAATATATATATGTATGTGTATATATATGTGTGTGTGTGTATATACATATATATGTACATGTATATATATACATATATATGTACATGTATATACATATATACATATATACACATGTGTATATATATATATATGCTCTTTAAAGGAATATACAAAGTGTGTTTATCCAGTGTATCTGCTCTTGTAAAATTAGTGTCTTTGGAAAGTGGTATCTCTTTTCTAGTGATCATGGCCCTCCCTTAAACATTTGGATAACTCTTCTTTTTCAGTGACCATCAGGGCTTTAGTGACATTCTTTTGGATAGTCTTAGGATCAGTTATATCAACAAGTTAGGGATATCACAAACATGCAGAGCAACATAGTGATGACCTCAGTTTTCTTCTGTGGCACATAAACCAGCCATGAATGCAACTGTCAAAAAGGTATTCCAGTTACATGGTGAGCCGTGGTGAACGTGAATGGAATAAATGCCTGACTCTTGAAAAGCACCAGTCATTTGAATACATCCATCATGGAAAGCTTATCTCTATACTCACCTCATCATTTCATAGACAGGCCTCATATTTAATATATCTAGATTAATTAATAGTTGTCTATCAGTCTGCACATCAATATGCCATGCAACCTTAAATATGCAGCCATGTATATCAGACAGTTAGAAATTGGATCAGAATTGTCAACTAGAGTGTTTTAGACCAGGAATGTCATTCATTCTTAGGATTTGTATCTATTTTGTACACTGTTGTATCCCAGGTACTTAGAACAGTGCCTAGCACAGAGTAAGTGGTCAACAGATATTTGTTGAATACATGATGAACAAATGAATGAATGAGTGAGTGAATGAACCAATATTTAATAATTAGACATCAAGATCAGAGCTTAGTTTGCCTTATTTTGTTGGATAATACAAGATGGCAAATGCTTTTGGGTAATATAGGTGAGAAATACAAACTAAAGGTAAATTGGCACAGTGGAAAGGCCTGTTTCTGTTCCAATTTTGGCTGTGTCAGCAAATAGCTGCTACATCATTTTTTCCACCAATGTTGACTGGGTACCTACTACGTGCTCTGCACTTCACAAAGTGCTGGAGATTCGTGAAGAGTATAACATGTGCAGCCTTTGCCTTTTGGGGAATTTACAATCCAGTGGGAGAAAAATACATTAATCAAATATTCTTGGAAATAAATAGGAAATAACAGATTTTGTTATATGCTAAGCATTTAAAAGAAGAGGCCAACCTGCCATGAATGATCAAGAAAGCCTTTTTCTGAGGAGGGGATATTTGAGCTGCATCTAGAAGCAGAGGGAACGTTTTGAACAAAAGTTCAAGCAAAAACTGAAAGCACTGTACATTGAAGAACAAACAAGTGAAAGGCATCACAGAGAGGGGTTGGAGAACAGTGAGATAAAGCTGGAAAGAAGGTTCTTGTAGCTTTTTGCTTTGTGATGGTCCCACTGGCCCTCAGCCTTCTTACCAGTGATGTGTGCATGGTCAAACTTACCTGGTAGGTTCACTTTGAATGTCAAACCAACATGTGTACTTCCTTGCCAAATGCATGTCTACAGAAAATGCTGTTAGGGTCATTTTACTGTTTCTTCTGTTACCTATATTTTGACTTCATAAAAGCAAGATCTAGGTCCTATATTTTAATGAATTGCCTTAGTGCCCACCCCCAGTGTGAACTGCTTAGGAAATGCTCAGTTGAACAGGTGGAGTGGGTCATGCCTGTAATCCCAGTGCTTTGGGAGGCCTAGGTGAGATGCACTCTTGAGGCCAGGAGTTCAAAATCAGCCTGGTCTACATAGTGAAACTTCATCTCAACAAAAGAAAAATTAACATGATGTGGTAGCACATCTGTAGTCCCAGCTACTGGGGAGGCTAAGGTGGGAGGATTGCTTGAGCCCAGGAGTTTGAGGCTGCAGCGAGCCATGATTGTACCACTGCACTCTGGCCTCCTCAGTGACAGAGCAAGACCCCCGTTCCAAAAAAACAAAACAAAACAAAACAAAACAAAACTTCAATCAGTGACAGGTGGGATTATCATTGCACTTATTAAGCAGTCTTCTGTGTGCTAAGATATAACATATTTTTCTCACCTAGGCTTTTATTTGATAAAAGTTGCTGTGAATTTACAATACTAAATTGAGTTTCCAGCATCTGATACTTTTATTTATAGAATTACACATCTTTATTATCCATTGATGTTTCAGATTTGAATGTGCAGTTTGGACATGATTTTGTTTTCGTATTGGCAGAATATTGGTTAGTTCAGAGTTTGAAAGCATCTCTAAGCTTTAGAATGATAAAATATGTAATCTATACATATTGGATTGCAAGAAATATTTGCATCACAGCATTTTGGTAGCAACGAGAAAAGTATATGCAGAGATTAAGTAAATGCATAAAAATAGCCTTTCACCAATAATTTGCAGCTCAAACAACAAAGCAATAATTTAGAGTTCTGACCTTGTAATTCAGCTGATTAGAAGAAACCAATTCTTTTTATTTCATATTGTGTTGTCATTAATTGATGGAGAATTCTAAGTGAATTGTGTGCCAAAAATTGATGAGTTCCATTCCCTTTGTGTCTAGATGACTTTTATGTCCTATTTTCCCAACTTTCACGTAAAAAAAAAAAGAAAAGAAGTTTGTTTTCTTCTAGCAGACAACACTGTGAACTGGAGAGGCATCCTCCCCTTTTCCTTCTCACATAATTATATAATACAGTTTCTGCTTTCTAAACTTTGTTGACAATTCTGTTGATGGTATGCACGACATAGTGAACTGCATCCCAGTCTTCCTTAATTAGATTAGCCTAATCAGTTGTAAAAATTCCTGTTAATCAGATAAATAAAAAATAAAAATTAAAAATTGTAAATGATAAATAAAAAATAAAAATAAATAAAATTCCCATTAATCAGATTAATGTACCCAGAACCAAGCAGATAACAGGACAAAGGATGTACAAAGTATCACTTTTCATTGTATGACCCTACATGATTCTTTTTTATTTTCGGATTATTGACAGTAGATATGAGATAATATTTATACTCTGCGTATTACAAGAATTTTAAAAAATATTTTACTTTTTGTGTTTTTCATCCTTCTGCTTTTACTAAGAATTTAAGTACCTGTTTATCCCACCACTCAGTCCTTCTTACAAATACAGTGTTGTGTACTGGTCTATTCATAAAGTATTAATGTCACACTGAAAAATACCTTTTAGAAGCAGACCCACTGACATGTAACTATTGGTGATTGAGGAGCTTCAAGGCACATGAGACATGCCCAACCCTACTGTTGAAGAAAGCTGTGGAAGCTCTTCTTCCACTGGTGAAACAATTAACTTTATATTCCGTTTGCTGATGATGCCGCTTGCCTAAACTGATCTTGTTTGTTAAACTCATGCCAGTCTTTTCAGCCTGCTCAGCTCAGGGGAAAGTCAGTCTGTATAGTCAGGCTCCAGTGCTTTTGGGTAGATGTGAAAAGATTTGCACTCATCAAACAAGAAAATGGCATTCCTGGCTGTCAGTGTGGAAGGAAGGGCTTTTCTCTCCAGTGTTGTGTGGCAGACTCTCTGCTGGTGTCCCTGAATGTCAGCTCATGCCTCATTGCTAAGTAAGTATTTTTCCCCACCTAACCTGACAGGTAGACATGTCTGACATGAAAGCAGGCTGCCCTAACACTGGGGAGCAAGGATACCCCAAACTTGGGGCCAGTTCTGCTAAGTTGAGTCAGTTTTGCTAAGTGTTACTTCAATTTGGGTATATTATTAGCTTTGAGATATGCCTTGAGTACCTTAGCGATCCAATGTGAGAATGGTTCACTAGAGCTGGCTTCTGTCTGATGACTGGTAAGGGGTACCACACATTTTTTCAACTGGCAAACCTTCATCTCTTCCTGCCACATCTTAGCCATCAATGGGAATCTCGATTTGCCAACAGATAGGTTATGAAAGGAGTTGGGATTCCCTGAAGAAGTGGGCTTTGAGCCCCAAGAGTAAGGAATGTCACTTTGAGACCTATGACCTGGCTGTACATTGGGGATATTTGGCATTTTGCATCTTCAGCTGGCTTCTAGCAACATATATCTGGCTCCAGTTTTCACCGTAGTGTTAAAATTTAAATAAATAAAGGCAAACTGGCTGTGGTGATCCTAAAGAAGATACCATTTCCTGAGAACACAAATTGCTGAGGAAAACCATGTACTTTTAAACCAAATATAAATTGACTTCTCTATTTTTCTGTTTTCAAGTTTATATATTGTCTTTTCATTCACAAATATTGATTAAATGCCTAGCCTGTATCACCACTAATGTGAGCAAAAAAAAAAGACATTTTTCCTGGCCCTTAAGAAGGTAACCATCAAAGTAACTTTCCCTTCAGTCATCATGAATCATCAGAGTTGGTTGTATTAAAAATCCACAGCTTAACACTTCACACTCACTATTTTATCTTGTCTAAATCTCTGTACTCTAAATTTCAGCATCTCTTGTATAAAATTAGGGGAATAGGTCCGAATAATCCTTAATGTATCTGGAAAACATTCAGCTAGTTTCTGCCATTAGCACCTATGTGATCTTAGAGATGTTGCTTAATGTTTCTGAGCTTCAAACACAGCATAAGAAAAATGAAATAATGCCCAATTTGCAAGGTTTGTTGTTGATGATTTTTTTAATGGATTGAAGATGAAATTAAGTCTAGACTAGCCAAGTAGTAGTGCTGAATAGAGGTAGCTATTATGTTGTTGTTTTTTCTATGAATCTGTGAATACTGCCTGTGATCCAAGGACTCCAGAATGTGTGTGTGTGTGTGTGTGTGTGTGTGTGTGTGTATGTGTTTTGCAGTTTTGGACATTATTATTATTATACTGTTTATTTTTCCATAGGTTATTGGTGTGCAGGTGGTACCTGTATTTAGTTATATGAGTAAGTTCTTTAGCGGTGATTTGTGAGATTTTGGTGCACCCATCACTGGAGCAGTATACACAACACCGCATTTGTAGTCTTTTATCTCTTGCCCACCTCCCACCCTTTCCTCCAAGTCCCTAAAGTCTATTGTATCACAGAACGTGTTTTAGTAGGCTTACCAAGATTCCCTGATTCTAGCATGCAGCCATTTATACTGGGCAAAAGA
>CAUYLG010061615.1:0-12082 GCA_963573385.1 Cacajao melanocephalus | reverse complement strand
GAACAAAAAACCAAGCACTGTATATTCTCACTCATAGGCGGGTGTTGAATAATGAGAACACATGGACACAGGGAGGGGAACATCACACACTTGGGTCTGTTGGGGTTTGGGAGGCTAGGGGAGGGATAGCAGGGGGTGGGGGGATTGGGGAAGGATAACATTGGAAGAAATACCTAACATAGATAATGGGGGGATGGATGAAGCAAACCACCATGGCATGTGTATACCTATGCAACAATCCTGCGTGATCTGCGCATGTACCCCAGAACTTGAGTATAATAAAAAAATTAAAAAAATAAAATAAAAATAACATTGAAGCAAGAAAAAACATCAAATTTATAGTGAAGCTTGGGTCAAAGGATGGTGATATTATTGATACAAAGTTTGTGAGGACAAAGCCCTCAAAGAAATCCGTAGTTTAAAAATGGATCACACATTTTAAGAGGGATGAAACAATGTTGAAGAGAAAGCTAGCAATGGCAGATTATCCACATCAATTTACGAGGAAAATATTCATTCTATTTATGCCCTAATTGAAGAGGACTGATGATTAGCAGCAGAAACAATAGCCAACACCATAGACATCTCAATTGGTTCAGTTTATACAGTTTATACAATTTTGACTAAAAAATTGAACAAACTTTCCAGTTGATGGGTGCCAAAACCATTGTGCTCAGATCAGCTGCAGATAAGAACTGAGCTTTCAAGGGAAATTTTAAACAAGTGGGATCAAGAACCTAAAACATTTCTTCAGGGTATTGTAACAGGACATAAAACATAGCTTTGCTGGTATGATCCTAATGACAAAGCACAATCAAAGCAGTAGCTCCTAAGAGGTGAAGTGGTCCATTCAAAGCAAAAGAAGATCAGCCAGGAACAAAGATCATGACAACTGTTTTTTGAGATACTCAAGGCATTTTGCTTGTTTAATATCTGGAGGGCCAAAAAACAATAACATCTGCTTATTGTGAGACTGTTTTGAGAAAGTTAGCTAAAGCTTAAGCAGAAAATACCTGGGAAAGCTTCACCAGAGAGTCTTTCTCCACCACGACAATGCTCCTGCTCATTCCTCTCGTTAAACAAGGGCATTTGTGTGAGAGTTTCAGTGGGAAATCGTTAGGCATTCATTGTGGTTCTGACTTGTTTCCTCCTGCCTTCTTTTTGTTTCCTAATCTGAAAAAATCTTTGAATGGCACTTTTTTTTCTTCAGTTAATAATGTATAAAAGACTGCACTGACTTTGGGAGGCTGAGGCGTGCGGATCACGAGGTCAAGAGATTGAGAACATGGTGAAACCCTGTTTCTACTAAAAAATACAAAAATTAGCTGGGCGTGATGGCGCACACCTGTAGTCCCAGCTACTCGGGAGGCTGAGGCAGGAGAATTGCTTGAACCTGGGAGGCGGAGGTTGCAGTGAACCGAGATCGCGCCACTGCACTACAGCCTGGTGACACAGTGAGGCTCTCTCTCAAAAAAAAAAAAAAAAAAAGCACTGACATGGTTAAATTGTAGGACTCTCAGTTCCAAGGATGGACTTGTATCAACTGCTTATAAAAGTGTCTTAAACTTGATGGAGATTATATTGAGAAATAAAATTTATATATTTTATCTTTAAATTCAAATTTTCCATGAACTTTCTGATGTTCCCTCATACAAATAAAAGGATATCAAACTGGCTAAGGTTTTTTGGTCTCAGGGTTAGTTCCAAGACAATTCCAATTTGGGTAATGGCCCAAGATTCTGGACAGGCATATGGGGTCTGGATTGGATTACTGGATGATTCCACTGGAGCTACAGGTTAATATGGTTAATGGGTATAAACACTCATTTATATAAAAGAAATTCATTCAAATGTAAGAAATAAAGGAAAAAACAAAAAATCAACAAAACAAAAAGAAATTCATGTCTAACTATAGACATGGGATGTCGATAGTTAATTACAATGTAGTTTTCAAACTAGCTAAAAGGGAAGAACTGAAATGTACCCAACTCATAGAAATGATAAATACTCAGGTGATGAGTACCTTAAATTCTCTGACTTGGTCATTATACATTCTATGCATATAACAAAATTTTACATGTACCCCATAAATATGTAAAAATATAATGTAAATAAAAGGAAATAATGGCTGCTCTTGGGAAATAATTATGTCTGAATTGAAGGAAACCAGGGAAAGTAAAAATGTAAAAGTCATGCTCCTCAGCTTGGATTTTGTAGTTAAATATTTAACTACAAATATTCAGTGAATGAAGTGTTCCCTGGGATAATTTTAAAGACTCATCCTCCTTGTATTTTCATTTTAACTATTTTTGATCTTTTAACCTTATTTGGAAGATGGAATTCTGCACTTTACAGCTACTTGCACCATACATTTCTTTGCTGTCAGATTGCAATTCATAAAATTTATACTCCATATCCTAGAAATAAAATTCCTTTTTCTCCTCAAGGAAAAGATAATGAAGTTTTGTCTGCCTTTTATATTTTACTTTGTTGTCTGTCCAATTGATTATCATTTTATACTTACTGGATTAAATTACTAATTCTGTGCAACAAATTACTCTTGAAATTAGTAGCGTAACCAGTTGGTGATTGTAACAATTATTTCCGTAAAGTTTTGTGAGCCAGGGATTTGAAAAGGGTCCAGCTGTTGGCTGTGCCTGCAGTTATTTTTAGGCCTGACCAGGTTGGGGGTCCAACACAGCTCACTCACATGATTGGCAGGTGATGCTGGTTGTTGGCTGGGCTTTCAGCAGGGGTGGTCAGCTAGAGAGCCTACATATGGCCTTTCCATATGGTGGCTCACAGGAAGGTAGCCTTAGAGTAGTTGAATTTTTTTTTTTTTTGAGACACAGTCTTGCTCTGTTGCCAGGCTGGAGTGCCGTGATGCAATCTTGGTTCACTGCAACTTCCGCCTCCTGGGTTCGAGCTATTCTTCCGCCTCAGCCTCCTGAGTAGTTGGGACCACAAGTGTGTACCACCATGCTCAGCTAATTTTTGTATTTTTAGTAGATACGGGGTTTCACCATGGCCAGGATGGTCTCGATCTCCTGACCTCGTGATCCACCAGCCTCGGCCTCCCAAAGTGCTGGAATTACAGGCCTGAGTTACCACGCCCGGCCGAGTAGTTGAATTTCTTGTATGGTGGCTCTAGCGTGAGTGGTCCAGCAGGTAGAATAGAAGCTGCATTTCTTTTATGACCTAGCCTAGGAAGTTGTATAATTTAACTTTACTCTGTGAGCTCTTGGTCAAAATAAGTCACAGTCCATGCAGATTCAAGAGGAAAGCCTAGGCTTCCCCTCTAGATAACAGAAGTGTCAAAGGCATTGTTGCCATTTAAAATAAAAATTTCACACATATTTACTGACAAATTGAAGTAACTTAAATTGCCCCCCATAATATGACTTATCAAATCCTAAAATTATTATCTTGTTATATGGCCTTTTCCATTTAAGCCAAAGTTCAAGGCAATGTTTTCTTTTGTGTGTGTGTGAACTGTTTCATTCATTAAATTTATTACATAATTTTGTGCACCATAAGTTAAACTGATAGTTCTAACTGAAGCGGTTAAACTCTTATTTGCAATGAAAGATAGGAAATTCATTTTGATTCACTCTTATAATGCTTTTACATTTAAGAGCATTTTTATTTTACGGCATTATTTTAACAAAATATTTTCTTACTACTAGAAATAAGACATTCTTTAATTGGTCAATAAAACTTTAAGGGCCTTGTTACAGATGTTACAAATAGAATTTATCAAAGGCACTTCTCTCATCAAGAAAGTAGGAGATTGCTTGAACATAAGATATATCAAATCAGGCAAGTCATAACACAAATCAAGTATTCTGCAACTTACAAATCAAGATAGAGGCTTATAAAAAATAAAATGGCTATAACATTTTTAATACTAATGCTCTGATTTGTGGTGGTTGTGTTATTTTTAACATGTAAATTACTTTTAACCAGAAGACTTTGTCCAGAAAGAGAATGTTTTTCCACAGTTTCTGACAGCTCTAGACTGGATTGTCTTGCTCTTGCTGAATGACAAGGAGTCTTTGATAGAAGTAGGTGGCACAATGGGAATCTGTGGCTGTTTATGAATACATTCCTGTTTGTCACCAGTGATACTACCACCTCCCAAACCTCTCCCCTTGTGGGAGTTTCCTGAATTGCTTTCCTCCTTAAACTATTGTTTAAAATGACTTTTTATTTTGAGATTTAAATGACTTTTAAATAAAGTTGTTTAACAGTAGATTTACATACAAGTAGAAGAAAGAATTTAGAGAGTACCCTTCACTCAGTTTTCCACAATGGATAACATGTGGTAATAGTATAGAATGAAATCACAAGCAGGAAATTGACATTGATACTATCTGTCTACCGTTTTCAGATTACACCAAACTTACATGTACTTGTGTGCGTGTGTATGTGTGACATGGTAATTGCCCATAAACTACGTACCTCGACTGTACCTCAACTTTCTGTTGAAACTGCTCTCTGTAACCCTAATGTGACAGGTAAGCAGTCCAAACCAATGCCATTTTGGCCCCTGTGCCATTTTAAGAATTGTAATAAGTAACTAAGGTCTACAATTTCCACCCTACTCAGACAATGTGTAAACTAACTCTTATCTTGACTTCTGTGAACCACTTAAGTAAGAATCAGAATATCCAAAATCCCCTAGCCCTCGGGATGTCTAAAGCCCCTCACCCTAACCCCTGCCCAGGAGGTGGTTTACAGAATGTCCAAAGTCCCCTGGCCCTCAGAATGTCCAAAGCCACTCGCCCCCACCCCCGTCCAGGAGGTGGTTTATGGGCATAAAAGGTCTTGACACCCTCCTTTTGGGGCCATGGGTTAGAGAGATGTGAGTCCTCCGTGGCTGCCGGCAATAAAGACCTGTAATTTGGCCTAGTCTTTGTCTCAGTGGTGATTTCGTGCTCGCTCAGTTACAACATATGTGTGTTGTATTTAGTTCAATGTAAATTTATCACATGTGTAGGTACTTTTTTTCACCACAGTTAAGATACAGCAAAGTTCCGTTACCACAAACATCACCATTATTGTCTTTTATTAGCACACCGTCCTACACTGTCCACACGTATTTACTGTTAGATTCAACACACATATAGGCCGGGTGTGATGGCTCATGCCTGTACTCCCAGCACTTTGGGAGGCCGAGATGGGTGGATTACTTGAGGCCAGGAGTTCGGGACCAGCTTGGCCAACATGGCAAATTCCTGTCTCTACAAAAAATACAAAAATTAGCCAGGCATGGTGGCACATGCCCGTGGTCTCAGCTACTCAGGAGGCTGAGGGAGGAGAATCGCTTGAACCCAGGAGGTGAGGTTGCAGTGAGCTGAGATCACACCACTGCATTCCATCCTAGGCATCAGAGCAAGACTCTTATCTCAAAAAATAAATAAATAAATAAATAAATAAAGATTCAACACACATAAAGTAACAATTTAGTAAACATAATTAATACAACTAAAATATAGGAAAAAGAGGATTATAGAAACTACAGATTTTTAATTGAAAGTATTCTTAGAAATGATTAACATACATAATCACTTTTATACACTTGTAACTCTTTATTGTTCTACAATTGTAACTAAAGAAAAATTTATAAAGAAAACAGCAATTCCCCCATTAAATTCCTATATGAATAATTGGAATAAGCATCTGTTAACTTATGTAATCTAAACTTTGTTTATGTGTTGTTTTAATAGCAATCATAGTATAGCAATCATCTTGCAATGGTGTATCAATGGGAACAAAAAAAGAAATTTTAAGGCAATCTCAGCAATCTCAGGATATTTATTGTTTTTTATCCAGTAAGGCAAGTGATGCTGTATTTTCAAAATGCATCTTAAATCCTTTATCACTAGTTGTTTCCAACAACTTTTATCTTTTAAAACCATATTTAAATTTAAATTACCTTTAGTTGAATGAAACAAATTTTGGATTTATAATTTAATATGTTTGGATCTTCTTTTGATAAAACAATATATTTTAAAATTTGCAAGTTGTCTGTGATATCTCTTATAAGCTGCAGTATTATCTACTCCATGTCCACCACCTATTTCGCTGATAATTATACAGAATCTCTGTTCATCCAAAAATCTAACTTTTTCTTTTGGTTCTTCAGTCCTATTTACCATTAATAATTTTGATGCATTCATTCTTTGTGTAGGTATAATTTTTAAAATTCCTAAGACATCAGGCAAATAAGTGTTCCAGAACAATTCACATACTCAACAATTTGAACAAAATCGAAACTCATATTTAGGTATACTAAATTTGTTTCACGATGCAAACATTCTCCACAGAAACTTTTTTCTTGAGCATGCAGTGGCAGTTATTTATAAGCAACTTATATATTACCGTATAATAAAGAGCATAAGTTTTAGTTTAATGTATTAGGCTTTACATAAATCACAATCTTTACTGTGCTATGAAACATACTCTTTAGCTGACATTTATCTGACTTTCTTGATGAAAGAAGTAATGGGTTGATTAACATCTGCTAGAGTCTTTTTAATCTGCGTTTCTACTCCAAAATGTTTTTCTGTCATAGAAGTTACTTCTGTTCAAAACCTAAACTTCAGACCATTTTGACTGAAATTTAAAACATACCTTGATGCCACAACAATGTCAAATTGCTAAAGTATGTAAAGTATGTACTCTCAATTTCCAAATTCAGCTTGCAGATAGGTTTAAATTGTGTCTTTGTGCATACCGCCATTGGTCTGTGAAACACACTTGGAATAATATTATGTTAGATCCTTTTTCAGTCTAATAATTGTGATTTGCTTGCCTCAGAAGAGTCAAGACTAAGTTTTCCCACTTATATTCTTGAAGAAGCAGCATTTTGGAAGGCTAGAAATTTTAGAATTTTTTTCTTTTTTTTGAGACAGAGTCTTGCTCTATTGCCAGGCTGAAGTGCAGTGGCACGATCTTGGCTCACTGCAACCTCTACCTCCTGGGTTCCAGCGATTCTCCTCCCTCAGCGTCCTGAGTAGCTGGGACTACAGGTGTGTGTCACCACATCCAGCTAATTTTTGTATTTTTAGTAGAGATGGGGTTTAACCATGCTGGCCAGGATGGTCTCAATCTCTTGACCTTGTGATACGCCCGCCTTGGCCTCCCAAAGTGCTGGGATTGCAGGTGTAAGCCACCATGTCAGGCCAAAATAATGGTATTTAAAGACACATAGATATATATTTTTAAACTTTCTAAGATTAATAATTTGAGGGAAAATAACTTTTGTACTTTTCAATACACTAAAAAGTTTATTAGGAAAGTTTAAATATCACCCACCTATCAAATAGCTCTTTCTTTCATTTACAAACTGAGTAACATGTCTGAGATGACTAGAAATATTTCCTAAAATTTCAATATCTATATGTTAGTTTAGCTTTCCTTTGCTTTTTATTTTGGTCCACTTCACTAGTGTCAGTATTCTAATTAGTTTCCACTGGCATAAAATAAAACAGATCCACACATCATCTGTTGGATGTGATCCTTTTAGTATTGCTCTTTTTCTCAGACTTGACACAACTTAAAAATTGTTCAGGAAAGTGAACCCCTTTTAAATTCAGTGTTAGTCAAGTACAAAAGGGTTGTATATCAATAAATTCTGCTGGTATTCTTGGGTATATAAGCTCTTAGTTTCAGGAATTTTTACAAGTTAGGATCATAACACAAATTTAGAGTTGTATTTTTGTAGTTATGTAGCCTTTGAATTATTAGAGCCACACTGAATGATACGTGGAATTATTGTTTACATGCTTTTTTTGAGCCAGGTAGTTTCATTTGTACACAAACTAAAAAAAAAAAAAACTGATCTATAAACGATTCTCCATATCTGATTTCTGAATTCGCTTCTTTCTTCATAACTAGAAAGCTTATTTTAAAATACATTTATGGCATACATCGTATCCAAAGAATAATTTCCTTGGCTAGATTTGGAGAATTACATTACCTATTTTGAGACTTCTCATACATAGCAGTAAATTCTTTAACTGAAGAAGTTTGATAGCTTAGTGTCAATCAGGATATACCAGTAGTAAATTTGAACAACATAAATATAAATGCCAAAATATTTAGAATCATACTGATTACATTTCACATGGAAGGAAAATCACCTCAATTTTGCATTTTATGCCAGCAGGAAACACTATATCCTTACCATTATTATTTATTCACCTTAAAGTTTCCCACATTGAAAATGATACATATTTACTTATTGAATGGCAAATCTGTTCATAGCATGGAAAACTAACTGTATGAGTATAACATCAGAATTTGAGGTCTTTCATAGCTTAAATTTATTCTGTGAAACACTTCTGCTTATGTATGCAGATGGGCTAACAGTGTTTCTACCGTCATTAACCTGGAGTCACTTCCAAAATGCTATGCTGAGAGATTATTTTCTATGATTACAGTCTTGGGTTTTCAGTTACGTGGCCTATTTTTGAGCGTAAGGCCATTTTTTTTTAGTCTCTTTGCAAAACAAAAAGATTTTGCTAAAATAAATTAACTCTGTGGTTGATTGCCTCCCAACTCCATATTCTCTCAACTGCAACTCCTATTTTTTTTCCAAAGCACAATGCATTGCTCCAGGTCATGCCCCAGTAAGTCACTGACTTATCTTTCAAGGCACTTGCCTCCCATCAGTTCACTGGGTGGCACATCTCTGTTCCTCATCGATTCTTTCCACACAACCAGCCTAGTAAATCTGAATTCAAATGAGCAGAACATCAGTGCCGATGAACTAGTTACTCTGTAACACTTGTGCTGTTTGTTTTTTAATCCTTCCATTCAATCATAGTAACAGTATGTAGAAAGCATTAGTAAAATTAGCTAGATTCTGAAAGCAATTTCAGACACGTTAATATTCTATTAATGTTCCTTTTTGGAATTTGTATCTTGGTTTTTTAAAGCTTAGCTTCATCTGGGAACGTCTCTTATTGATATATCTAGGTACATGTATATGTGTATCTATATCTGTATCATTTATTTATATCTATGTATAATCATGACACAGAAAACGTTTTTGTTTTTTTACATCTGAGTTTTGTCAGAATCATTGCTGATTGTCACCAAGGTGTGGATGTGAATTTGGAAGCCATCCTTATCTCTCTCTCTCTCTCTTTTTTTTTTTTTTTTTTGAGATAAAGCTTTGCTCTTCTTGCCTAGGCTGGAGTGCAATGGTGCAATCTTGGCTCACTACAATCTCCGTCTCCCAGGTTCAAGCGATTCTTCTGCCTCAGCCTCCTGAGTAACTGGGATTACAGGTGCTCACCACCACATCCAGCTAATTTTTGTATTTTTAGTAGAAACAGGGTTTCATCCTGTTGGCCAGGCTGGTCTCAAACTCCTGACCTCAGGTGATCCACCCACCCTGGCCTCCCAAAGTGCTGCAATTACAAGTGTGAGCCACCACTCCTGGCCTCCTTTTTTGTCCTTAACTAAACATTCCTACCCTGTCTTGTTTTTACTTATTTTGCTTCTCAAATTACTCTTTTTTGCTTACTGCATTTCACCCCTTCAACAACTCTGTTTCACTCAGTAAAAGCTGAAGTCCTTAAATGACTCACGTTGTCCGGAGAGATGTCCTCTTCTCTCTGACCTTACCACTTTGGCCACTTTTTGAATAAAAGCTTTTATTCAAACACTGTTGCACACTCCCACCAAGTGCTGGCTTTCCTTTCTACCTGGAAAGCTCTTTTCCCAGACACTTTCATGGCTAACTGAGTCACCTCTTTCAAGTTTTTTGCCTGAATGACACTTTTTTAGATGAAGTCTCATTAACCATGCATTACAGTCTTCACCCACCAATGATCTCAATTATCTATCTCCCTTACTTGTTCTGCTTTCTGCCACAGCATTTATCATTTTTCTAATATACTATATACTTCCTTATTTATAGTGTTTACCATTAGTTCTTATCCCTACCTTCACTTCTGTCTTCCCAACTAGAATGAAAGTCCACACTCCAAATTCCATTTCCTCCTAAAGTGCAATGAAGTACAATTAAACAAACAAACAAAAAAAACAAAAAACAAACAAACAAAAAAAGAAAGTCCATAAAAATAGGGTTTCTGTCTCTTTCATTCACTAGTACATGCTGGATTTCTTGAACAGTGTCTAACACAAACAAAGGTGCTCATTAAGTAAATGTTGAATAAATAAGTGTATCGGCCATACCTAAACAGATAAGCAAATTATAAATATCCCCCAAAAGTGATTAAGATGTTAATTTCCCACAAAATGATTCATAGATTTACTACAATCCGAAATTACAATCAAGCAGACATTCTGTAGAAATTGGAAAGCCTACTCTAATATTCACATAGAAATATAAAGAACGTAGCCTAGTCAAAGTATCTGAAAAACAAATAAACAAGCAAACACAAAACTGTTGGAGGACTAAGCCTCTCTAATTGCAAGAGTTGTAAAGGACTGTAGTCACCAAGAAAGCTTGGCTTTGTCTTAAACAGAGACAAATAGATCCTGGGCATTGTGGTTCACCCCTGTAATCCCAGTGCTTTGGGAGGCCCAGGTGGGAGGATTGCTTGAGCTCAGGAGTTCAAGTCTGCAGTGAGCCATAATTGTACCACTGCCCTTCAATCTAGCTGACAGAGCAAGACCCTGTCTCTATAAAAGACAGGGAGGGAAGGAGAGAGTGAGAGAAAGGAGAGACAAAGAGAAAGAGAGAGAGAGAGAGAGAGTTGGAGAGAGAGAGAGAGAGAGAGAGAGAGAAATAGATTAATGAACCAGAACAGAAGATCCAGAAAGAGATTAACATACACATGAACAATTGATTTTCATAAGTTTAAAGCAATTAATTGGTGAAAGAATAGGTTTTCAATAAATGGCATTGGAATAATTGGATATTAATATGCAAAAAGTAAATTTTGATCTATGTATTGCATCATACACAAAAATTAATTAAAAATGAACTGTTGGGGAGATGATCCAAGATGGCCAAATAGGAATAGCTCTGGAGTGCAGTTATCAGCGAGAATGCAGAGGGTGAGCGATCACCACATTTCCAAACAAGTTTTTACTGCCCAGAGACTAGGAGATTCCAGGGCGGAAAAGTACCATGAGTCTCCAGCATGGCTGTTTCAGCTGGTGCAGCAGGTCTCCATACAAAAACTCACACAAATCTGGGAGGCTGTTTCAACTGGCACCTGGAACACTTGGGAAACAGAGTCACCCATTCAACTGAAAAAAAGGGGCTGAAACAGGGAGCCAGGTGATCTGGCTTGGTGGGTCCCACCCCCACAAAGACCAGCAATCTGAAACACTCTGTATTGAGAGTCTTACAGCAAGCACAGCTGGACCTGGGAGAGTCCAGCTCTGTGGGGGGAAGGGCGTCTGCCATAACTGAGGCAGTCAACCATTACCGAGGCAGTCCTCCATTACAGAGACAGTCCTTCATTACTGAGACAGACTGCCATTACCGAGGCAGTTCTAACTACACCTCTATAAACAAATCCACAAGGAAGTTCACACAGCAGCTGGGCAGAGCCTATGGCAGCTCAATAACGCCTCTGCTGGCAGACTGTGACTAGGCTACCTCCTTGCTGGGCAGGGCATCTCTGAAAAAAGGTATCAGCATGTCAGGTACTTATAAATAAAGCCCCATCATCCCAGGACAGAGCACCTGGGAAGAAAAGGCGGTTATGAGTTCGACTGCAGCAGACTTAAATGTACCTGCCTAGCAGCTCTGAATGGAACAGTGGAGCTCACAGCTCAACACTTGAGCTCTGATAAGGGACAGACTGTCTCCTCAAGCAGCTCCCCAACCTCCGTATATCCAAAGAGACACCTCATAAAGGAGAGCTCAGGCTGACATCTGGTGGGTATCCTTCTGGGACAAAGATGACAGAAGAAGAAACTGGGAGCAACCCTTACTGTTCTGTAGCTGCTGCAGGTGATCCCCAGGCAAGCAGGGTCTGGAGTTGACTTCTAGCAGTCCTGCAACACAGGGGCCTGACTGTTACAAGGAAAACTAAAAAACAGAAAGAAATAACTTCAACATCAACAAAAAGCATGTCCACTCAGAGAA
>CAUYLG010061614.1:0-68738 GCA_963573385.1 Cacajao melanocephalus | reverse complement strand
GGTGATGGTGGTGGTGTATTGCTGGTGGTGCTGGTGGTGGTGTATTGCTGATGGTAGTGGTGTTACTGGTGGTGATGGTGGTGGTGTATTGGTGGTGATGGTGGTGCTGTTACTGGTGGTGATGGTGGTGGTGTATTGGTGATGGTAGTGGTGTTACTGGTGGTGATGGTGGTGATGTATTGGTGGTGATGGTGGTGCTGTTACTGGTGGTGATGGTGGTGGTGTATTGGTGGTGATGGTGCTGGTAGTGGCTGTGTTATTGGTGGTGGTGGTGTTATTGGTGGTATTATTCCAGCCTTTTTTCTGTCCCAAGCCTCACCTCCAATCTTAGCTTCTTCTTTCCAACCCTGAAAATGACTTCCACAAATGCAGAATCTTCACAGTGGGCTGGTTTCTTTAAGGAACTGGGAGAGAAATAACAATGTGAGTAACCATAGTGTGAGCAGGTGCTGTTTATTGAGTGGTTGCTGTGTGCTTGATGATGCACCAGTGCCCCTCTCAAATGGTCTCATGTCATCCAACCAGGAGCCACCACCATCCCCTCCCTTTCCCAGGTAAAGACAGACCCAGAGAGGTGGAGTGGCTCTCCTGAGCCCACAGAGGAGCAGGGCTCTGGCTCAGCAGAATCTTCTGTCTGAACTCACAGGAGGATTCTGACTGCCTCGAGTTACCGGGTGGTGTTGGGCAAGTCTCTTTCCCTTTCTGGGCCTCAGTTTCCTCATCTGTAAGATGGGGTGCCAGTGGCTGCAGCACCTGGGGTGTGACAAAGGCCATGCTCCAGTTAAGCTTTGCTGACCAGGCTGAGGCTGAGGTCTCAAGTGTGACCCGCCTGGAGAGGGTCAGGTGCAGAAGCCCTGAGAGCAGCATGGACTGGCTCAGGGGGCTGAGTCCTCTCCTTACGGGGCCCATCCCAACACTTGGGGGTGCAGAGCTAGTCGGCTCCAATGTTGCTCCATTGTGGAGGGAGCAAGGGGTAAGCGAGGCTGATCAGAAAGCCCCTGAGACCTGGGCGGCATTGCCACCAGCTGGGTCCCTGGGCTCCTCAGAAGGTCTGAGGAGGGCAGAGGCAGACTGATGACAGAACCAGCACAAGGGGCTCAGAGTCCAGCAAATGTGGCCCCAGGCTCTGCAGATGGAGCAACTGAGGTCAAGAGCGGGGAGGGGGCTCTGACTTCCAGCCCAGTCCTGCCAGTGCCTCCACCCCACCAGCAGCTGTAGTAATAGTAGTAATGAGAATCATTCTACCCCCAATCATTATGGTAATAATAGCTACGCTGACTGAGTCCCTTCTCTGTGCCAGCCACCTGCTTGATGTCTTACAAACATGATCTCATTCACCCCCATGACAGCTCCCTGGGCAGGGAATCGTTTCACCAGCCTCCCTATGCAGGCGGGAAACACAGGCTCTGAGATTTGCCCCAGCTCACCCGCTGTGGGCGGCAGGGCTGGTTTTGCACCTGGGTCTGACTCCAGTCCATACTCTTTTTTAAGACACTGGACCAACTCATACAGGACCCGTTATGACTGATTCTCTGATGATTCCGTGTCCTTCTCAAGCTTGGCACAGACCTGGTCACGTTTCGGTGGGGGTCACTGTGTGAGCTGGAGTTGGACAGGCCTGGGCTTGAATCCTGATGCCCTGTAAGTGACAGGGTGCCTGTATACACGAGAGGACCTACGTGATATGCAGGGATGCTCGTGTGGGTGCACGGATGTAGTAGGTAGTTATTCGGTTGATTAAGAGGCGGGTGCAGTGCTCCACCCATCCCCCACAAGGGTAAATATTGACTAATTTCTCCAGGCCTGGGGATCCCTCACATTTAGCTATAAACCCATTTGTATTTCAGAACCTTCCTGCATGCATGCCTGGAATCTCCATTCCTCTGCCTGGAATCTCTGCTATTTTCCCACCTGGTTGTTTTCTGCTCATTCTTTTAAGACGGTTCTCCAGGAAGCCTCGCCTGACTCCCTAGGCTGAGTTAGTCATGTCCCCCTCCCTTTGCTGGCCCCATAGCACCTTTAACATCTCTCTCTTCCTGGTAATTGCCAATTACACGTCTGTCTAGAGTACTGTGAGGTCCCTGAGGGCAGGGAGGGTGTCATATTTGTCTCGTGTCTCCAGTACTGTGCTGCACTTAGGAGGTGCTCTGAAATAGCTGCAGAGTGAATGAGGAAGTAAGCAGATGAATGAATCAACAAATGAATGAGTGATGGGAGAACCAGTGCAAGCTGCCCTCCTATCCTGCCTTGTTCTGGGTCAGAGACATGGATGACAGACTCCCTCTCCTGTCCCTACTCCTTCCCCTAACACACCTCCATCACCACCATAACCCATCTCTTATCAGCATTCAAATTCGTCTGTTGTCTGTGGAAGATGCTGCCAAATCTTCCTTCTCCCCACCCCTGCTCTCTTTCCTCTTCTTTGTTCTGGTTCTGCATCTAGAAGGTCAAGACCACAGTGACCTTTGGACTCCAGGCCCTGGCTCAAGATGCCATCTACCTGTCCAGGGGCCAGTGTGAGGCAAGATGTCAAGGGATGGTGAACACTGAGAGACCAAAGACTTCCTCTGATTCTGCCTGGATTTTCACACCACTTGTCTGTTTACTGTAAAAAAGAGGAAGAGGTGTACTTACAGCAACCTGCTGCAGAAATCTACATTCTCCCTGTTCTGAGAATCCCCCCGAAATATTGCCACCAAAGTAAATACCGAGTTTATCCTGAATTGACATGGACCCCCTAACCCCAGCTCAACTCTGTACTCCTCACCATCAAGGAAGCAAAGTCTATTTCCTTTGCTTTAGGTACCAGCGTGTAGGCTTGTGGACTTCCAAAGGCTGTCTTCCAAGAACTTGGAGTTTAAACATGATCCCTCGCGTGATATGTCCAAAGAAGTTCTCACTGAAATTCCCCGCATCGTAAAATGTCAGGATGTCTGCGGTCTTTATTTATAGACAGATTGCTTTCCAACTTTTCTCACTCCAACATTTCAATGTGTTATTCCTGAAGATAAACGCACATTATGATTTCATAATAGAAATTGCATTTCTCCCTTGTGTCACCTCTAAGCATGTATATACATAAATATGGCACATTGCCTCTGACAGTAATTTAAAAGGCACTTTGGAGAACATATTGATCATGGACAGAGAACGGAGCTGGCATGGTCTAGATTTCGTCAAATCTGCCTTCTCCCCACCCCCGCCCTCTTTCCTCCTCTTTGTTTGGACTCTGAAGCTTGGGAACTTATGATTTCCATTTATCTTTGTATATCAGGAATGTTTGTTTATAGGCACCATGGGGTTCAGGAGAGGGGGAAAAAGTGAAATGTTTAAACTCCAAATTGTAAACAAGAAATGAAAAATACAACCTTCCCACCAGAGTGGGTTCCCTGGAGACAGGAACTCTCCATGTCACTCCCAGGTAACCTTGAGATCTTACGTGCTAGACTCTGTGCACAGCTGCCCGAGCCACATGGGGGTGTGGCTATCTGTCAGCTCAGCACCACGTGCTCCAAGCATCCTCCCTGACTGGCCCAGTATTCTCTTCTCGATGCCTTCATCTGCCTCCTGGAGACCTCAGACTCACCTAGGAACGTTCACCTCCTCCCAACCCTTTGAGCCACTCGCCATCATTTGTGGAAACTGCTAGAAACTCATCTCTTCTCGGAAGTTTCCATGACTACTCAGAGCTGCATCCCAGCATCCCACTCTCTTCCTGGTACCCTCTACACTCTGCTCATTTTAAAGATGATTTATCTCTGGGCTGCTTTTAAAGATGAGATTATTCTGGGTCAGGTACCTTGGTGTGTTGGAAGAAACCAAACTGAAATTGATCGAGCATCTGCAATACACCAGGCAAGTTCCTTCAATCCATCTAATTTAATCCCAGCAGCAGTCTTGAAGGGCTGTGGTTTATTCCCCCATTTTATGGAAGACCAAGTGAGGCACAAAAATGTTAATCTACTCATCCCCTTCGAAGATCTTGAGCCAGTAAGTGGAAGAGCCTTGATTCAAACCTCCAACACCCACTCCCTCTGAATTTCCTAGAGCTGGTAGGGCTAGGGTTCAGGATAGGAGGTCAGGTTTTCAAGGTATCAATTTGTTTTCCAATCAAGATGCTTAGTCCCATGGCTGTGCACTGATGGTAGCCATGGCCTGCCCGAGTGTCCTGCAGTGTCCACCTCTGGTCATAAGGGACCAAAGCGGAAGTGAGCTTAGTTCTTTTCTTTTTTTTTTTTTTTTTTTTGAGACAGAGTCTCACTCTATTGCCCAGGCTGGAGTGCTCACTGCAACCTCTGCCTCCTGGGTTCGAGCAATTCCCGTGCCTCAGCCTCCCAAGTAGCTGGAATTACAGGTGCCTGACTCCACGCCTGAATAATGTTTGTATTTTTAGTAGAGTCGGGATTTCATCATGTTGGCCAGGCTGGTCTCACACTCTTGGCCTCAAGTGATCTGCCCACCTCAGCCTCCCAAAGTCTTGGGGTTGCAGGTGGGCACCACCATACCCGGTCCTTGGAGTGAGCTTAGCTCTGTCAGCACTCACACTCTGTCTTTTCTACTCTATTCCTCCCCCTCAGCCTTTTCTCTGCCCGCTCCTTAAACATCACTGTTCTCTACACTTTGGTCTTGGACCCCCTTCTTTGTCCTCTTTCCACTCTTCCTCAGCTCTCCCCCATCTGCTACCAGTTACAAGGACCACTTTTCTCTTGGTAACTTTCCAATTTCCCTGCAGCTCAGATCTCTCTCCTGTCTGACTGTCTGTGGGACGTGTCTGTTGGGATGTCTTTAGGTCTCTGAAATGTACTATGGCAATAAACGTTCCACCCTCTCAATGAGAGCACTGTCACCCACCCAGGTTGCTAAAGCCAGAGACCCCAGCCATCTTGCTCCTCCTCTGTGCTTTCCCATCCACAGATTCATCCCCAGGTCCTGTGTCCTCTGCATCCTTAACACCTCCCTTCTCTCTCTGTGTCCTGTTTTTCTGTGTTAGTTCAGACCAATGCTAGTTCAGATCTGAGTCTCATGGCAGCAGCTACCTGACTCATCCCCTAGGCCCCACTCTTGCCCCTTCCAGCCCATTTTGCATGCGACAGCCAGAGGGGGGCTTTGCCAAGCAGAAAGCAGATCATGTCATGCCCTTGTTTAGAATCCATCATTGCGCCCGTTCATGGCCAGTGCGGGCACCTCCACTGTGTTTCCCCACTCATGTCAGGCCCACTTAGTAGGCATTCAGTAAATCGTTGCTGAGTGAATTTTCTCCCCGTTCTCCTTGGGTCTGTTCTCAGGGCTTGGTGCCTGCTAACTTTCCAGAGCTTCCATGACCCATTCCACGTCAGTGTCTCAGCCGTGCCTTGCAGCCAAGACCTGGGGGCTGAGCTGGCCTTTGCCTCTGCCATTAGCTGTCTTCCCCTCTCAATTACATGGTAATCCCTGTCAAAATTACAAATTTATTTATAGTTTTTTCTTCCTTTCTTTTTTTCCCCACCCGGCAATTTTTACGGCTCATCGGCCGTAACAAATTCTACTTCATAAAGCAAAGGCGTGTCTTATTATTACCTTATGAATATAGACGACGGCAGCTGGCTCCTATTCCCGGCCGGCGTGTTGTCTCTGCGAATCCGTAATGGTTTCAATCAATACCCCTGTGGGATTTGTTCCGCTCTTTGAGGATGAGAACATTTAGACCTGAGAGTGGTGTTTCTGCCTCCGAGCCAGTTGGCAGCGATGCCCCACCCAGAGGCCTTGGCTTTGGGGGGTTGCCTAGTGAGAAGATTCCTGCAGGGAAGTCCTGGTGCTTCTATTTTGTCCACTAATGACGAGATCACTCTTGTGCCCAATATGTATGGAAGGCACTCAGTAAATACTATTATGGTAGCCATATGAGATGGGTGATGACTGTGATCCCATTTTCCGGGTGGGGAAAGTGGGGCTTAGAGAGAGCTTGGGCATCTCTAAGGGGCTTGCTCCTCCAGGCCCAGGCAAGAGGTTCTGAGAGTGCCCTGGGCTCCCTTTCCCACTGCAAGCCTTTCCTAGACACCACTGTGAGGACCATTAAGTCATTACCTCATTCATGAGTTCATTCATTCATTCAATACAAATGGACTAGCATTTACTCAGTACTGGGCACTGTAGCAGATGTTTGGATCCTGTGATAATTCAGCCGTGGATGAAAGGGGTGGACGTTATCTTTTTCCCCATCAGATTAGACGGCATCTTTATTAATTATAATGATACTACTAATAATATGGAAGGAAAGAATTACGAGAAGTCAAAGGTGAAGGCAAAGGGGAAAGGGAGGGTCGCTAAGACTAAGATTTTTTAGGCTTACTGACTGTGCCATGGATGCCATGTTAACCTCTGTGCCCTGCACAGACAGTCCAGATGAGTTTCTGGAAGACTGAAGAAATGATCAACCCCTGCGGCACCTACTGTTCCTTACTCCCGCCCTCATTGATAAGGTCATCGGACTTTGTAACCGACCTTGGTCAACCTCGTGACTCCACACCCTACAACTGCCTCCCAGCTTGCAAAAAAACCACCCTAAGGTAACTTCTGTAACTTTCTGCTGCCCACCCCAAACCTATAAAACCAACTCCTATCCCACCGCCCTCCGCTGACGCCCTTTTTGGCCTCAGCCATGTGGCTCACACAAAGCCTATTTGGGGGTATCTCTTCATTCAGATGGCGTGTTTTAACAAAGACCAGGCACTCTGGCAGTTGATCCCAGTGTGTGATTTCGTGTTATCTTCATATTCCCATAGATGCCAGGGATCAGAGGGCTTAGGGACACAGACTTCAAGTACCTGAATGTGAACCCCAGCTCCTCCCACCCAGCTCTGTGACCTTGTACACCTTGTTACTTTAAGGACAAAATGGGGGTGATACTAATACCCATCTTTATCTTAGCACGAGGAATAAAAGAAAACCACAGAATTTGTTCACAGTATTTATTAGAAGCTGTCAGTAAACAGTATTTATTATCCCATTTTATAGGTGAGGTATGGCTCAGAGCATTCCTAACTTGCCTAAGAGAACAGAGCCAGTGGGGGCAGAGGTGAGATTCTGAAATCAGACCCAAGGTGTACCTTCTCACTCATCCCCTCCCAAGCTTCTGCATTACCACTGTCCCAAGCATCTGTTTGGTAATTAGCTTTGCCAGGGCAAGGCTGGCCTCACAGTCAGGAATTCACAAGGCATAGAAGTATCTGCCCTAGGGGAGTTGCAGTCTCCTAGAGCACAGGGCTATTAACAAGAGTTAATTCACTTTCAGCACAGCCACAGCTACTTGGACCTGTGAGCAAACAATAGCAGGAGAAAAGAGGGGGGAGCACCCCCTAGGACCAGGATTAGGAGGGAGGGGTAGCAAGGAGAGGAAAATCCTTGCATTTGAGACATGGGAAGGGAGGATCCGAGAAACCTTGGTCCAGCCGAACTCTTATCACCATCAGCATCTGCATGCTGCTGACCACAGATTATACCCTACACATCAGTCAGGACTCCACTCTGCGATCAACTCCCCTAGAAATTTCCTGACCAGCTCAGACCCTGCTGGGGCCTGCATCTCACCCCGGGAAGTACCTCCTCTGACACTCACCACTATCCTCAGGTCTCCACCATGAGCATCACCCTCAACGTGACCTTCCTCTTTGGGGCATGAAATTGCTCATACTCACTTTGAGAAGCCTTTGTGTGGGTGTATGTGGTCGTCCTGTCTGTGAATAGAAGTGTTATTAGAACAAAACCAACTCAAGTGTGGTTTACTGGATTGCTTTCATAACAAAAGATGGGATTTCTTTTTTTGGCAAAGGTGTTTGCTCCCAGTTGGCCCCATTGACAGGCCCATTATCTGCTTTTCTAGGGCTCGCAACTGCAGGTCAACACAAGGTGGTCAGGGGCTTCTGTGAGTGGGAGCACACGCCGCCTCCTCCCATCAGACTGGGTATAGGAGGCACAAGGGGTTAGGGTTGGAACTGCAAACCACCACTGGTGGGGACTCCACCGCTCTGTTTCTCCCTGCCTCTGACTCCAGACCTGATTATATTTCGAAAGAAAAATCATAATCATCAGAGAATGACAAGACCTATTGGTCGGGCACAGCGTTGGAAAGGACTAGCAGGGCACACCTCCTTCAGCCTCGCTGAGATGCCTCTGAAGACAGGGAACTCACTACCTGCAGAGCAAGTCCATCCCTGAGCAGTGCCAACTCTCATGTAGTTTTCCCAGACGTCCCAGTTCAGCCGTTGGAGGCTTCACAGCAGGTGGAATCCTTCCTATCCACGTCACTTGCTTGGCTATTGCAGGCAGAAAATGAGAGCTGGAACCCACTGCTCTGCATGTGGTGTGATGGGGCTGCGGTCATGCAGCAGGATCTGGCCTATGCGGGGTTTGTTTGTGACTTGACCTCAGAGTTGGACCTAGATCCCAGCTCCAGCCTCCTCCTTGGCTGCTTTGATCACCACCATCGGCAGACAGTAGAGTCGGCCAGGATCTGTTTGACGCCGGCTCTGTCTGTTCCCCGTAACCTTCTGGTTTGCCTGGGCACATGCGGTACAGCCCTGGCTTGGCCCGTGTGGACTATCTAGTGCTCTGTTTCCGCCATGCCTTTATCCTCTTCCATCTGACTGATATAGCTGATGGAGGGTGGCAGCCTTGGGAGGCAAGGAGGCTCTACCGCCCTGTAAACTTTTGGGTTTACTCCAAAATGTGGAAGGGGCTTGCCGACTCCCGGGTCCCTGTCACCTGAAGCCAGGCTGGAAACTCAAATAAATATCCCTTCCCCTGCCCCAAAGTACAGCCTCGCTAAGTCTCAGAGGCAGCCGGGTGGGTAGAGAGAAAGAACAGGGGCCCTGGAGACAGAGAGCTCAGGTTCAAATCCTGGCTCCTTCTTGTAACAGCTGGCTGACCCGAACCAAAGCTTTCCCCTGCCCTTGGTCTCAGTTTCCTCATCTGCAGAAGAGAGATAAAAAGAAATCCCATCCCAGAGGGTTACTGTGGGTTTTTAAACAGGCGAAGTTAAGGATGGTGCTTGGCTTCATGTCCAGCACATGCTCAACTCTCAGTAAACGCTGGCCTTCCCCATCCCAGCCCCCGAGCACATGCACCCTCGTCCTCACCAAATCCCCTCAGACCTCAGCCTCCTCTGGCTCACCCTTGGAAGACCACAGTTACCATGGCAACCCATAGGCAGCGGGGGCTTCCAGTCCCTGCTCACCCAGCCCCATCCTCTCTGCCTCTGCACCTAGCTCAGACCAGCCCAGCCCCGGCAGCTGCCACAGCGGCCGACTGTGTTAAGCACAGCCAGTTCTTCCTCCCAGAGCTGATCCCTAAGCACTTGGAGGTTTAGAGAGGTTCAGGACTCAGTGGGTGTGATGGGCTTTTCTCAACCGGCTCGAGCCCTCCTGCATGAGTGGAAGTTCAGCCTTGCTGCACCCCTGACCTTGGCCCATGCCTGGATCTGCTTTGCTCTCTAATTAGAAAGGCTGGCAGGGGTCATGGTGGTACTCGGCCTCCCATCTTCCATACCCTGTAAGCATTTGCGGAGCAAATCCTCGCTCCACCTCCCCTTGGCCAGGTCTGAGTGAAAGGACATCTCAGCACACTGAGCTGAAATCAGAGCATTCAGCTCCGCGTAATCCTGGCTCTGCACTTAGCGGCTGTATTACCAGCCAGGGCTACTGTAATGGGGTCCTGCAAATGGGAAGTTTAAGCAGGCAGAAATGTATTGTGTCAGTGCTGGAGGCTTGAAGTCTGGGATGACGGTGTCTGCAGGGTTGGGTCTTTCTGAGCGCTGTAGGAAGAATCTGTTCCAGGTCCCTCGCTTGGTGGTTTGCTGGCACTCTTTGACATGGCTTTACAAATAAAGGTACCATCCGGAGCTCTGCCTTCACCTTCACGTGGTGTTTGCCCTGAGTGTGCGTCTTCTCCGTGTCTCCATTTCCCCATTTTATGAGGACACCGGTCATGTCTAATTAGGCTTCACCCTGATGACCTCCTTTTGACTTGACTATCTCTGTAAAGACCACATTGAACACATGAATTTTGAGGGGATGAGATCCAACCTATAGCTGTGTGGCCTCGGGCAACTCCCATCACGTGTTGGGTCCTAAGAAAGGTTCATCTTGAAAGAGGGGGTAAAAATTGCCACTTCCTCAGGGGATTATTGTAAGGACTGAATGAGACAAGGTGCATAGGTTGGTTAGCTCAAGGCGAGCTATAGTGGGGTTGGTAATCATAGCTGCCGTGAATTCCCGTGTCGGGGAGGGGACCATGCCTATGGATGCATTTACTCTCAATGGATGAAGTAAAAGGAAGGGTGGGAAGTAAACGTTAAAGCCTCTTAGGGCTCTTTGTTCCTGTAACCTGCCTCCTAGCAACCCCAATAGGGCTACCCTTTTGCCATTTATTCATCAACTCCATCAATCTATTTGACAAGTGCTGTGCTCATTCTATTTCATTTAATCATGACAAAGTATTAGGTTGGTATGAAAGCAATCACAGTTTTGCCATAAAAGTAATGCCTGAAACTGCAATTACTTTTGCACCAATCTAATATTAATATTATTATTGCAATTAACAAATGAAGAAACTGGGGCTTTGGGAGGGGGCATGGCCTGCTCAAAGTTCCAGGGCACAAGGAATGGTGGGGGCTGGGCTCCCCAGTTTGGCAGCGTGGATATATGTGACTGCAGGGAAACATGCCTGGGGCAGCCTGGCCTCTTCTCTCCTGCATGGAATCCACAGATCCTTTGAGCCAGAGCTCCCTGACCCCCTTTGCAGCCCATCCCTGGAGTAGACCTCACACTCCCATGCTGTTGGCACTGGACGCTGGGAGCCATTAGATTGCACCCCAGCACCCAGCCCTGGGTTATAATTTTTTGTTTATGTCTTTCCTTTGCTTGTCATCAGGCTGTTTATCAGCACGCGGCGATGCATCCCTCGTACGTGTTAAATATATATACGTTTCTGTGTGTATGTGTGTGCCTTCCCGGTTCTATTTATGCAGTTCCTCAGAGGATTAATTTAGCCAAATAACCGAAGTTATTTAGGTAGCTGACATTCACACTGGAAAGAGAATGTAGGAGCGAAGTCAGCGAGGCACCGGCTTTGCTCCCAGGTCCCCCGAGACTCAGTTTCCTTCAAATTAAGGCCTGGTATGGTGGAAAGCACAGGAGCTCAGCTAGTCAAAGGCTCTAACCTAGGCCCTGTCATGGTGACCTGTGGATGCTGGGAAAAGTCCAAAGCTGAGTCTCAGTTTTTCAGCTAAAAAGAGGTCTCTTTTTTTTTTTTTACAGAGCAGATGCAAGCGTTGATTGACTTAGTGAATTTAAAGGTTTTTGTTCATTGTAGGTATTTATTTGTTAGTGGCACTCTCTCTCCTTTATCTCTCTATGTCTGTGCCAAGTGATGTGTAAGATAAAATGGAAATTCCCTGGGTTGGTACCTGAGGTCCTCAGAATTCTGGTCCTTGTTGATCTTCCTTTCTTTGGAATTGTTACTCTCACTGTACCTGAACATGGTATAATTGGGTTGGGATTGTTAACACTGCTGGTGCCCTTTTACGTCTCTTCCTGGCACTCATCATTCCTGTGTGTGGTGACCCTATGGCTTCCACCAGCCAGCATACTGGAGGGCTTTCTCTGGTGGTCAGATCCACCTACCAGAGGGGCAGGCTGGAGGTGGGAGATGCTTCCAACCAAAGCAACCCTCAACCACCAAAGTAGGGAAGTGGTACATATACACCCCAGCCGTTCATTCTTTGAATAACTCACAGGCCTGTTCAGTGCTCTCACCTGCTGCTTCCCAGCAGGCTGGAACCCTGGTTGCCCCCTGCAGAAACCTGCCCCATAACACTTGTAGTAGTTGACTTCCTTCTCTTCCCTGTCTCACTCCTTCATTCTCCTACAGGTGTGTCTGGAAGCCGCTTCAAAATAAACTCTATGCACCCAAATCTTTGTCTTAGGGTGTCCTTTTGGAAAAATTCAACCTAAGACCAGGTAGTATGGTGGATGTTAATGGTCTGAACTTTGGGGTACCCCCACCTGTCTTTGAACTCTGCTTTAAGAGTCAGTGAGAAATTATTTAACCTTTCTGAGCCTCAGTTTCTTCCTCTGTAAAGTAGGGACAGTAGTGACAGTACCTGCCCCACAGAGGCATGAGGTGACCCACAGAGACAGCAAGGGTCCTGTCCCTCTCTGGACACTTACCCTATTTTGGTTTGTTCCAAAACTCCCTTCATCCACTTCACCATGGGGATTCAATTATTTGTTGATTCGCACATGGTCTTTCTTCACATAGACTGTCCCCACCTCATCTAGATGATCGATGTTGTGAGCGGGGGTCTCTGTCACTTGTTCACTGCTGTTTCTCAGCACCACGGACAGAGCCAAGCCCACTCTACTTTCGGTGCATGGTCAGATCTCTCATTGCTGTCTCAGTGGCCCCCACAAGTGTTTTACTCATTCCTGGCTCTGCTCTTCCTAGCACCTTGGATTCCTGTTCTAGCCAACTCTATTCATTCTTTACAGCTCAGGAAGTGATCCCACGCTTGGTCATGGCTGACTGGATCTAGGATCAAGGCTTGAACCAAAAGCATCTGTCTACAGGCTGATGAGAAGCCTGTGAGTTGGCCTGGGGTGGGGCTCCACCACAATCTAGCAACAATAAGTCATTGGTATTGAGCACATCCTGCACACCAGGCACAGCACTGCACACTCCACCACACAACCTCCCTAACTCACAGCTGTCCTTTAAGGCTGGTGCTCTTATCATGCCCCATTTCATAGATGCAAAAACAGATTTGGGGAGCTTACACAACTTGCCTGATGTTAGGATTTGAATCATATCTGTCTGACTCCAGAGCAGGCTCTAGGAATGTCTCCCTATCTTCTCCTTAGGGGTGGGAATTAACTAAAGCTTTCCAGTCCTCCTTCTTGAGCCATGAAGCTCTTGGTGCCCCTGCTCACAAGTGTGTGTGTGTGTGTGTGTGTGTGTGTGTGTTTGTGCATGAAAGAATGAGAGAGAGAGATAGAGAGGGGGAGGGAGAGGGAGAGAGAGAGAGAGAGACTCAGGGAATGGGGAGGAGCAGATGTGGCCAAAAAGTGTGATGAGAAGCTAAAGGTGAACAGATGTCTTAAGAGCAGGGACCAAGAGCTGAGAAAAGAAGAGCAGCAGAAGGGAAAGTCTTGAGCTGTGGGGATGGTGCTCTCCAAGCCTTGCCCCATGACTGTGACCTCTCAATCACTCACTGGGCATCCAGTGAGTGCCAGGTACCAACAATGAACAAAGTTCCCATTCTCCATGTGATCTGGCCCAGCAGTAGCTAGGATGGCTTCCCATCCCCCTAGGAACCCCAGAGTTTATATATATTCCCTGCCATCTGAGTAGCCAGCCACGTGGCTGCTCCCAACACCACCATCACTCTGCACTCTTCCACATCATCCCAATCACAGGTACCTCCATCTCCCTCTTTGTGACATCTTCCATAGATGTCTTCTCCACATCAGTCATACTCCCTGCATCAGCAACATCCTTCATTTCTTCCTTCATTTGGTAAATATTTATGGAGCCTCTATTATATGCCAGGTACTCTTCTAGCCACTGGAGGCACAGCAGTGAACAAAATCACGTGTCGGCTCTAGGAGTCTTCCATTCATCATCCCATTCATCATCCTCATCATTCCCTCTATGACACTGGCTGCCAGCACCATCACTATAATGCCATCAACCATTGTTTCCTGAGCACTTGGCTTGGAGATGAGCACATGAAAAAGCTATCCCACCCTTGCAGCCCATGTTCCACTTCCTACTTTGTCGTCAGCACAGACGGAAATCCCTCTTTACGGAGACATGTCTCCAGTTTTCCCCCAGAGTGTAGCCCCCCAACGCCCAATGGGTGGAGGAGAGCTGCCTGGCCTGCTTGGAAATTTTATTTCAGTGTAAAAAGGAACTGATGCTTCATCCCAGAGACAGCTGCATTTCCCCAGAGCAAGAAATGAAATAACACAAAGACTGTGGCTCTCTCAAATGAAAAAAAAATGCCCATGAGATGCAAGGGAGGGACTGGGGAGAACACAGTGGCTTGTGCTGGGCTTCAGCATCCTCTGCCTACAAGTGGCATCTCGGCAAGACCCTCCTAAAGAGTAACTGACAGGGCAATAAGGGAACATGGGTGGAGGGAAGAGATGATCCTTAATTCTCCGACTGCAAATGAGCTCATCTCTTCACCCAAGTGGCTCCTGTTTCCCCTCCTTCCCGGCCCAGCATCTGGCTTCCTTCTAACCTGGCACTTTGTATTACAGAGGGCTCCATCAGCCCCCAGGGCTGGGATTTATTTAAATGGCAAGTGAGCAGTGTGGCTCAAGTGTGTGTTAAGCAATGTTTATTACAATCAATAAATCATGGTCTTGTATCTGATCCAGAGATGAAAATAGCTCGGGAGCCCAGGATGCTAGGGAGAGTGAGGTGGGCACCGCCCGAGATAAGGCAGACTCGGGTTGGGGTCAGTCTCTCCACCCTGGCTGCAGGGGGTTGGGTGCTCTAGAGCTCTGGTCTCCTTTCCCGACATTTCCTCTCCCACCTGCCCCTTTGAGAAACCTTCCCCGGGCCTGCCTTGTCTCCACATGAGAGAAGGCTGACCTGGGAGCAGAGGCACGGCTTGGAGAGCCAGGTGGGCTCCTCAGGAGCAGCAGGATCTGGGCAAGAAGATTGCTGGGTCTCCTTTGGTGGCGTCTTTCCTGGTGGGTTGAAGGGTAGCTCCACACCCTACCACTCTGGAAGGGAAGCAGGGTAGTTTAGAGACAACGTGAAATGCCCAAATCTGAAAGTCTGCAGCGTGGAAGGAGAGGAGCACTAAGGAGAGGCAGATTCATTTAGTTTTAAGAACACAGTTTTGGCATCACCAAGAGCCAGCCAGGTTCAAATCCTAGCTTTACCACTTCCTTGCCTTAGTTACCTAACTTCTCTGTGTATCCATGTCCTCACGGGTAAAATAAGGGAAGAATATGACCTGCCTCGTAGGGTTATTAAGGAGAAATGTAAAGAGTTACTGTGGGTAGAAGTACTTTGCACCGGTGCTGGTACACTGTTTCTGCTCACTAAATGGTACTTGCTGAATACGCCCCCCCGAAATGTTCTTGTCCTAATTTCCAGAACCTGCAATTGTTACTTTTATGGTAAAAGGGACTCTGAATCATCATGAAAGATCTTGGGATAGGGACATTATCCCGGATTATTCCAGCGGGCTCTGTGTAATCACAAGGGGCCTTGGCAGGATAATTTGGCGCCAGGAGAAGGCCACGCAGCAAGAGAGCAGAGTCGGAGAGAGAAGATGCCGCACTGATGCTTCGAAACGGAAAAAGGGTCCCTAGTCAAAGAATGTAGGTGGATTCTAGGAGCTAGGAAAGTTGGGAAACAGCCCTGTGAACACCTTGGTGTTAGCCTGTAAGCCTCACGTCAAACTTCTGGCTTCTAGAACTGCAGGAAAAGCAATTTGTGTTGATTTAGCCAGTGAGTTCACAATAATTCGTAAAAGGATCAACACCGAAAGTAATGTGTCTAGGAAGACCATGGTGCTGGTGATGCCGGGGCCAGCTTCTGAGATGTCTCCCAGAGTCCCTCGGGTAGTACAGGGAACCCCATCCATCTTCTTGGAAGGAGGGAATCAGGCTAGAGAACGTTCTATGTGTACCTACTTGGCATTACCAGCTCAGACCATTGGGAATGAGGAGCTTCACACAGATTTCTGATGCCCACGTAGGCAGTGGTCAAGCCCTCTGTGGTCCTGGTCTTGTGGGTCACCACAAGCCCATCAAGCAGGGCTTGATCCATGGAGTTTGTTCAGTCAACAGATGCCCTTACTCTGGCTGGGATGATGGCCAGTTGATGCATAGAGAGGGAGGAAAGGCAAGAGCAAGTTCTGGGGGAACCTAAGTGTTGTGCAGGTGATTAGGAGTAAGAAATTGGCAGAATCAATTGTCAATACAGAGCACTGGACAACGGCTTGATAATAGGGTGAGGTGGGAGGCCCCTTACCTGAGTGGAAGGTCAGGGCACGCCTTCCTTGATGAGGAGACATCTGAGCTGCTCCAATCCTTGCAATGCCCCTGGCTAGGATTAGGATTGGTCCTAGGCCTCAAGGTCTGGGCCAACCTACGACAGCATCTGTGACAAAAACCACCCAGGGAGAAGGACTGAGGGACAGTGACAGTGGGAAGATTCTCTTTCTTCCAATCAAGTTCTCCTCTGGACTGATCCATGGGCTCTATCTCAGGATCCACTCTGATGAAGGAGGGGCACTACTCCCGAGTGAGACAGACGAGCCACCTCCCTCAGTGACTCAGGCTGCTGGAAGCAGTGGGCGGCGCTTTCCTCTTCCTTTGTCTTTTCCCTAGGCGGGGCTGCCAGCTCTGCTGGAGGCTCCTTGCCTGTCCCAGACTGACTGATGAAAGGAGTGGGAGATGGGAACTGCCTCAGGGGGAGATGCTGGGGAAGACACGGATGAGGTGTCTCCAGCAGGGATGATTCTAGGGTCTCCCCTGGTGGTTCTCCAATGCTGATGCCTGGACTAGACACAGCAGAATCACCTGGGGAGCTTGTTTAAAGAGCTCACTCCAGAGACCCCCTGCCACAGATGCCCACTCACTGGTCTGGGATGGAGCTTGACATTTGCATTCTTAGGGGGTAGGCTTGGGAGCCACCAGTTTGCACACTAGTTTCAGACAAGCAATGTCCACAAGGCCCCAACAGGCTTGGAGAAGAGAGTGAATAGGGAGAGGAAAAGCAGGATGAAGACAAAAAGAGAGAGAGAGAGAGGGCAAAGCCAGAGCAGGGGAGCAGAAAGGCAATGGGTCGAGCACCCACTATTCATGGAGGGCTCCAGGTCTCAGGCTCACTTGTTCCTCCCTCGAACCCTTCGACTTCAGTATCTCCATTATTCTGTGGAGGATGATGAGGCCCAGGGAGGGGATGTGACTTGTCCAAGGTCACATGGACAAAGGGTTGGAATTTTACCACTGCATACTGTCCCTACTTGTGGGTCACTGTGCTTACAGAACAGTCCCTTGAGGACTTGTGTCCTCCAAGTTGAATGACGGGGAAGAAACAAAAATGATTGTGTTATTGAGTCTCTGGAGAAGAAACAACTTCCTACCTGGAGAGCTGAGGCTTCTGTGGTGGCCCCGGTCCTCATCCTAACTCTAGGCTTTAGTGACTTAACCTGGAGTGAGTTCTTACATTCCAAAACAGAGCGCCTCGGGGACTTGACAGAGTCTGACCCTCTCCCAACCTCCCAGGCCCACTCTGTCTCTGGCAGGCTCTCAGCTTGTCCCTGGGGCAATCCCCTCTGGCCTTCCCAGGAGCCCTGCGCCAGCTCCTGCTCCAGCTTCCTCTTGGTTCAGATCAAAGCTGCATCTCTTACAGTGGCCTTGGACCTCTGGATTTGGCTTCGGAAGTGGCTCTTCCCCACATGCGTCTGGCCCCTTCCCCCCAAATTTGATTCTAACTCACCCAACAGGCTTGTTCTGTTTCAAATGGTGAGCCCACCAGCAACCTTAACTGTATCTCAGAGCAAAACGGTGGTGCAGACAGACCCTGTACTTAAAGCATCATGTGGTAACTGGGAAGCTTGTCTTGTCCTATTGGTTTTTATCTTGTGTTTGTGTTGGGAGGGGTGATCACATGGTCTCTAGCCTGTTATCCCCGGACAGAGCCAATCCTAAAGAGCTGTGGGTATCACACTACTTTAGGTGTGATCATCACCACCATCAGAGGAGGAAGTTGAGAAGGAGGAGGAGGAAGGGGAACAAGAAGGAGGTAAAGAAATTATGGCCTGATTCTCTCTTCCCTCCACCCCCTTATGGGCCATTTTGAGAAACGGCAGCCAGAAACACAACAATGATGCATACGTTTAAAGACCTCCCTGTTGGTTTCTCTGGCATTTTGGATCAGATAATGCTTTGTGTGGAGGGCTGTTTTGTGCATTGAAAGATGGTTAGCAGCATCCCTGGCCTCTACACACTTGATTCCAGCAACACCTGCCCCAGGTCTTAACAGCCAGAAATCTCTCCAGATATTGCCAAATTGCCCCCTGTTGAGAATCTCTGCTGAATTGCTGAAAGCCCTACAATGGCTTCTCTGATGGGTTGTGTTATGGCTCCTAATCCTTCCACACCCGTAGACATATGCCTCTGTACCCCTTTCCAATAGAGGCTGAGTCTATTTCCTCATCCCAGTGATACTGGGTTCAGCCATCAACTTACTTTAGCCAATGGCATGGGAGTGGAAGACACAGTGGGTCAGTTCTAAGACTAGACCTTAAGAGACATCACCTGTTACCATCTCCTGCTTCTGCCATTGCCTCAAGAAGGGCATTCCTGGGGCAGTCCGCTGGCCCCAGGAAGAGGATGTATACATGTGGCGTATGCCTGGACTTCACCTAGAGTTCAAGTCAAGCCCAGCAAAGCACCAGGAAAAGTAGACAACCCGGATCCAAGCCGCAGATGAGGGAGGACAAAAGATGGTTACTTAAAGCCGTTGGGTGGCTTGTTAGGCAGTACCATATGGAGATAGTTGATGAACACAGCTTCCCGTTGAAACTAAAAGACTCTACACTCCTTCTCTAACCTACAAGGCCCTGCATGATTCAACCTCTGCCAAGCTCTTTCAGGGATGGGAGGAGTATGTGTGGCAGAGGAAAGAGCAAGGAAAAAGACCCTGGGATGGTTCTAAGTCGGGGTTCGGGGTTCGGAGGACAGAAACATGGCCAGTGTTAGGCAAGGAGCAGATTGTGGCTGCAGACTCTGCTTTCTGGAGAAGCCAGGCTAAGAGAGGCATAACCACTATAAAAGTCCAGGACATTCCAATTCTAGATTCCATGCCCTTAACTCCCACACTGTAGATTAAAAAAAATAATGATTAGTAGAAGGAACAATTATAAGCTGGGTGCGGTTTATAATTTTGAGCGGCTGAGACAGGAGGATCGCTTGAGCCCAGGAGTTTGAGACCAGCCTGGGCAACATGGACCCTGTTTCTGCAAAGAAATACAAAAATTAGTCTAGTGTGGTGGCATGTGTCTATAGTCCCAGCTCCTCAGGACGCTCAAATGGGAGAATCTCTTGAGCCCAGGAGGTCAAGGCTGCAGTGAACAGTGATTGCACCACTGCACTCCAGCCTGGGAAACAGAGTGCGATCCTGTCTCAAAAAAAGAAAAAAAAGATGAAAGAAGTATTGCTATTAAGCTTTCTCTACGGGCCAGGTACCAGGCTAAACACTTAACCCACAGCATCAAATTCAGTCTTTCCATGCTAATGAGGGAAGTTAATTACTGTAGCCACTTTATAGATGGGGAAATCAAGTCATCAGTTGCCAGAGTTCACACAAGCCGTGGTGACAGATTGAGAATTCAAACCCAGGTCCATCTGACCACAGAACTCAAGCTCTCAAGCTACCCATCTGTCTCTCCCTTGACTAGCTGTGAATACCCAGACACTTCCTAGAACAAATTTCTTTTCAGGGCACAGGAGGGATGTGCTGCTTTTCAAGTGCCTGCCACCTTCTGAAGACAAATGTCACCGTGGGGCCTTCAAAGCTTTCAGTTGCTTTCAAAGGCCGGCTGCCAGCTCTCCAGAATCACATCATCAATGTGCCCTCCCTCTGCAGGGAGGGGTTGGCTTGCTTATTTCTTTGGAGACTGTGGGCTTTAGGGCCCACAGCCACCATTATGGGACAAATGCCAGGATTCTTAGTCTCTGGAATTTGATCTTGTGGCTCAAAGACAACTGGGAGAGGAGCAGATAGACTAGGCTGAATAAGAGGTTGGTTTTGCAGAAGACCGGCCAGAGTGGAGGGTCTTGAGGAGGCCTTCAAAGCTTAGGAGAACTTTAAAGAGTACAGACGGCTGGGCTCCATCCCTAACCTCTGATTTGAAGGTCAGAGGTGTACATTATTTTTTTGAGATGGGGTCTAGATCTGTTGCCCAGGCAAGACAAGAGTGTAGTGGCATAATTTCAGCTCACTGCAACCTCTGCCTCCCAGGCTGAAGTTATCTTCCCACCTCAGCCTTCCGAGTAGCTGGGACCACAGGCACACGCCACTATGCCTGGCTAATTTTTTGTATTTTTGGCCGAGATGGGTTTTCTCCACGTTTCCCAGGCTGGTCTCAAACTCCTGAGCTCAAGCAATCTGCCTACCTCAGCCTCCCAAAGTGTTGGGATTACAGGCATGGGCCACGGTGCCTGGCCCACAGCTGTACTTGCTCTAAGCCTTCCTCCATCCCTGAGTGATTCCAATTTGCACTCCTGTTAAAAAATATCTGCCCTGGAGGCTATGTCCATGTGGAATGTTCTCCTCTTGTCCCACCTCCTTCCTTATTATATTTCATGGCCAGGGGTTTTGGTATCACCTCTTTCTGCATGATGCCTTTCTGGGTTTATTAGTCAAAGGCAAATGTCTTTTCTAGGCTTTTCCCATACCTGAACATTTGACCCTTAGAAGGTGCTTTAAAAACCAATATATCCTTCAAAAACTCATGTTTGGCCCTAATCTACTCCCTCTTCTGGGGTTTTCTGTCTCAGTAAATGGTATCTCCATCCTTCCAAAAATTAGAAAGGGAAGGTACAGCTGATGAAGGGCTCAGGTCCTGGGCTGCACAGTCAGCCTCCTGAGTTTACAGCTTGGTTCCACCACCAATGGCTGCGTGATCATGAGCAAGTCACTTTCTCTGAGCCTCAGTTTCCTAACCTAGGCAATGGGACAACAGTACTTCTGTATCCCAGGGTGTGGTTAGGAGTGGGTGAGAGATGACATGTAAGATGCTTAGAACAGCACTTGGCACACAGTGTGTGCTCAGTTAGTGCTCACTGTAGTCATCCTGACATCTCTCTCCCCTTCCTTCCGTGTAGCCATCACCACTTCTGTCTCCTAAACATCAATTTCATCCTCTTTACTCCATCCCCACCGCCATGGCCACCCGACCGCAGCATACTGTCTCCCCAGGACCAACTACACCTGCTTCCCCACGGCCTCTCTGCTCCGGCTTCCCTTCTGCTTCCAATCTATTCTCAATGCAGCAACAGCAGCGGCCTGGGTGATCTTTTAAAAACACAAATGCAATGATGGGATCGTGCCCTTCCAATGCTTAAAACCTCCAGTGACTCCTCAGTGCTCTCAGGATGAAATCTAAATTCCCAAATGTGCATGGACAGTGTTCTCAACCTGGTCTTTGCCTTTCCAGCCTCCCGCCTTGACATAGCCTCTCTCTGTCTCTCAATCTCTCTCTCTGACTCACTCTCTCTCCCTAGCCTGTCACCATGCAGATTCTTCTGCCTGATACACCCCACCTCGCTTCTGTCTTCCTCTGTCTCCCTCCTACTCATCCTTGCAGCCGCAGTGGAGATGTTGCCAGCTCAGGGGAAGCGTGGCTCTGTGCCCCGCAGCCCACCCTTTGCATCCCCTGCTCCAGCCCTTGTCATGCAGACACCACATTACGACCATCTCTGGTCCAGTCTGCACATGTGCTGTTGCCTGGCACAATGTGAACAGTCAATGGATGCCACTGTGCTCGTCATCATCAAGTCATCACTATCATCATTTGCTCTGGCCAACTCTTGGTGTCTGCTGTCCCCTTAGAAGCTGTGTTATTAATTGCATGCATTGCATTCATGCTTCACCCTTCCCTGTGTCTACACCCCGTGCCTGTCACTTTGCAGTTCTCTTCTCTAAAGGGACCCAGTCTGTTTTCCACCCCTGGAGCCTGGGCTGGCTTTCCCCCGTAGAATGCGGCGGAAGTAACAGAGGCCAGTCCTGAGTCTAGGCCTCGAGGGTCCTTATGCGTTTCTGCTCTGTCTTTGCTTCTTCACCTTCACCTTGGGAATGTGAATGGGCTGGCCTGCAGGCAAGTGAGATGGGTGGAGCAGAGCTGAGCTGCTGAGACCATCCGAGAGTGGCCGTCGGCCAGCCGGCTCCCGATCTGTGGTCAGTAGAGCCACTCGCTGACCTGCCAATGAGAACAGACGCACGAGCCGGCCCTTCCCAGATGAGCTGAGCCCCACAGGCTCACGAGCTGAATAAATGCTGAGTGTTGTGTGCTGCTGAGGTTTTCTGGATATTTGTTAGCCAGCCTTATAGCAGCAATCGATAACTGGTACAGAAGCCACCAGAAGGGGCAAGCTAAGTCCCAGGGAAAAATGTTGCCAGGCCTTCGGTCTTCTCAGAGTGATAGCTGCTCATTAGAAAGAGGCCAACTTTGACTGTCAGCTCCCCTGCCACTTGCACTCCATTAAACCCAGAGACTGGGGGAGGCCTTTCAGCAGATCTGTGCTGTCTCCCCTTCCTTCCTCCCAGACTCCTGTCTGAGACAGAACAGCATCTCTGAGAACCCTTGGGCAAAACCCTCTGCAGGAGTAGAAGGCAGCTCTTAAACAGCCCCAGGTGATGTGGAAGGCGGGCGGAGGCTGAGCTATTGTACTGCTTCCCAAATCCCAGTGCCTGGCTGTACCCCGACACCTGAAGCCTGCCTACCCCGGTTTAAGGGTCTCCCAGTCTTCCTGGTGAAGACCCCTCCTGGATTCTTATTACTCTCAGGATTGTGCAATAAACTCTTCTTTTTCGCACAGAGTAGACGTGACGGGAAAGTCTATTTCTGGCCTGACTGTATCACGTCTTAGTTGACACCTCTGCTCAGCTGGCACTCAGGTGGGCACTACTTGCTCACAGAAAGTCCAGGAGAAAATGGAAGAGAAGATTCTTTTAGAAATGAACATATAATTTAACATCTTTCTTCCTTTCTCTATTTGAAAGAGGGAGAGAGAATGAGGAAGCAGTGGACAAGTCAATTTCACAGGGGTTGCGTATACCAGTCTGAACCTGGGCTAGAAAACTCTGTTTACCACCAGCATCACGGCGAGTGGGGAAGGAGGAAGCTGCTGCCGCCTTGAAATCACCAACACTGCTTCGTTTCCTTGGCCCTGAGTCAGCCAAGACATCAGACATTCCAAACATTAGACAACCTTCCAACCCAATGTTAGCCCCAAAGCACAACCAGAAACCAAAGAGAAGCGTCTTTCAAATGTTCCTGAATGTTTTAAAATTTCTTGGACAGCTATTCTGCTCTGAGGGAATGTGAGAAGAGCTGTCTGTTCCACAGAGGCCCCAGAGAAAAGCATTTCCCATGCCAAGGCTGGAGCTGCTGGCTGCTTCACTCTGAGGAATGGGGTGGGCTCCATCAGCCTCCGACAAACTATACAGCGGGCCTTCAAAAAGCATATACTCCATGGGATCCAGCAATTCCACTTCTGGGGAGATATATATATATATATATATATTTTTTGAGACGGAGCCTCTCACTCTGTCACCCAGGCTAGAGTGCAATGGCATGCTCTCGGCTCACCGCAACCTCCCGGGTTCAAGCAATTCTCCTGCCTCAGCCTCCCAAGTAACTGGGATTATAGGTGCGTGCCACCCTGCCCAGCTAATTTTTTTTTGTTGTTTGTTTGTTTGTTTATTTTTGAGACAGAGTCTCACTCTTTCACCAGGTACCAGGCTGGAGTGCTGTGGCGTGACCTCAGCTCACTGCAACCTCTGCCTCCCGGGTTCAAGTAATTCTCCTGCCTTAGCCTCCCGAGTAGCTGGGACTACAGGCACGCACCACCACGCCCAGCTAATTTTTCTGTATTTTTAGTAGAGACGGGGTTTCACATGTTGGCCAGGCTGGTCTCGAACTCCTGACCTCAGGTAATCCACTCACCTCGGCCTCCAAAGTGCTGGGATTACAGGCGTGAGCCAGTGTGCCCGGCTTGGAGGTATATTTTTTAAAAAAATAAAAAGCAGCATCTTGAAGAGGTGTGTGCATACTCATGTTCATAGCCACATCACTCACAAGAGCCAGGAGTTGGAAGCAACCCAAGCATTCATTGACGGATGCGTGGATGAACAAAATGTGGGCCGTCCGTACAATGGAACATTCAGCCTTCAAGAGGAAAGAAATTCTGACATGGATGCTGCAGCAAGGATGAGGCTGGAGGACAGTATGCCAAGTGAAATAAGCCAGTCCCCAAAAAGACAAACACCGCATGATCCCACTTACATGAGGTACCTAGAAGAGTCAGATTGATAAAGACAAAAAGCAAAAAGGTGGATACCAGGGGTGTGGGGAGAGGGAATGACGAGTTGTTTATTGGGTACAGAGTTTGAGTTTTGCAAGATGAAACAGTTCTGGAGATTGTACAACTATGTGAATATACTTAACACTATGAAATATACACTCAGAAATGCTTAAGATGCTGTACTTTATGTTATATACTTTGTATCACAATTTAAAATAATTTTAAGGGCAGGCGCAGTGGCTCACGCCTGTAATCCCAGCACTTTGGAGGCCGAGGTGAGTGGATCACCTGAGGTCAGAAGTTCGAGACCAGCCTGGCCAACATGTGAAATCCTGTCTTTACTAAAAATACAAAAAAATAGCCAGGCATGGTGGCACGCACCTGTAATCCCAGCTACTTGGGAGGCTGAGACAGAAGAATCGCTTGAACCTGGGAGGTGGAGGTTGCAGTGAGCTGAGATTGTGCTACTGCACTCCAGCCTGGGTGACAGAGTGAGACTCCATTTCAAATAATAATAATAATAATTTTAAAAGTTTATGCTATTAGCCAGGTGTGGTGGTATATGCCTGTGGTCCCAGCTACTCAGAAGGCTGAAGTAGGAGGATCACTTGAGCCTAGGAGTTTGAGGCTACAGTGAGCTATGATCATGCCACTGCACTCCAGCCTGGATGACAGAATGAGACCCTGTATACCAAAAAAAAGTGTATATTATACATGTGTTAAGTGTTTTAATACACAAAAATAGAAGGAAGAAAGCAAAAAAGAGGCTCTTAATTCTCATAGCCAGGACACGCTTTTTGACATTTATATATTTTTTAAAAACCCGAATATATAAACATGGTCAGAATACTTAGAATTACAGAGAAACATAATTTATATCAACTTTTAAAATTCATGCAGAAAGAATCTTACACCGTTCTGGATCTTACCTTTTTCACTTAATATACATTAGAGACCTTTCTAAGTCAGTATTATCCAGCTACCTCATTCTTTTCAATAGCTCCACATTCTTAATAAGACTCTCTGGCCGGGCGTGGTGGCTCACGCCTATAATCCCAGCACCTTGGGAGGCTGAGGTGGGTGGATCACCTGAGGTCAGGTGTTTGAGACCAGCCTGGCCAACATGGTGAAACCCCATCTCTACTAAAAAAAAATACAAAAATTTGCTGGGAATGGTGGTGGGTGCCTGTAATCCCAGCTACTCTGGAGGCTGAGGCAGGAGAATTGCTTGAACCCAGGAGGCAGAGGTTGCAGTGAGCCAAAATTGTGCCATTGCATTCCAGCCTTGGTGACAAGAACAAGACTCCATATGAAAAAAAAAAAAAAAAGAGTCTCCAGGTCTGAGCCCGTATTCTATTCTTATTCTCTGGTATTATTACAAATGATTAACATGTGGTAACTCATTGAATCTTCCCAGCAACCTCTGAAGCAGATCCTGGCATCATCCTCGTTTTATATGGAAAGAAACAGGACCACAGAGGTTAGTGACTTGCCCAGGCTTATGTAGCTGGTACTGGTAGAGCAGGGATTCAAACCCAGCCTGTTGGGCTCCAGAACTGTGCTCTTAGTTTGCCACGTAAACCAGGGGGTTTTTATTGTACAAATAAACTATACTCAATGAAACCAGTGTCTTATTCATGTCCACCGAGGTTGTTTTTGCTCTTTTGCTATTGTAAATAATGCCAAATATCTGTGTGTGTGTGTGTGTGTGTGTGTGTGTGTGTGTGTGTGTGTATCTTGCATGTAAATACAAGAATGAGTCTATAGGGTATATTCCTAGCTGTGGAATAGATGGGTTAAAGGGGCTGTGCATTTCAAATGCTGATATTATTGTCAAATCGCCCTCCAAAGAAGTCGCATCGATTTACACTCTCACCATTAACGGATGAGAAGGCGGCAAGAGCCTCTTTTGAAGTGCACACCCGAGGATATTACAGGAATATTGGGAAGGGCTTGCAGTCCTCCTTTTAAAAGCTGACTTCTCACGCTTCGGCAGTTCACTGGCCACCTTGAACGAGCTTTTTAGGGGAGACTGGGGGCCTGGATCTGGAATTGGCATAGGCACCCGCCGAAACCCAGAGTGGTGCAGGCGCAGCATGAACCACAGTGGTGTCATGGCTCGAGGTCACTGAATGCTCAGGTGTGCCCAGCAAGTGACACGCTGCTGCTGCGCTTTCCTGGGTGAAGACAGAGCAGGTAGCCACACCTGGAGGATCGCGGTGAAGCCTCAAGGTTGCAATCAGGCTGAATGAGAGAGCGCCTGAGTTTGAGCCCAGCTCTCCCAAAACTTGCTGTGTGAACTTGGTCAAGTGCCTCTCCTTCCTGGGCCTCAGACCCCTCCTCTAAAACGTGAGAATGGGACCAGGGGCTCCAGAACCCCTATCTAGCCTCACTATTCTGTGATCCTGTGGTCTGTGATCTTAATATAGGCAAGGATTTTCCATAGACCGCTGCCACCCACAGAGATTAATATTTCCATGAAGCACAGTAGAATACTGAAATATGTGGGCCCTGAAGCCGGGCTGCTAGGGGCTCAAAGCCCAGCTCAGGGTCAGCTATGGTATCTGCAAGCAAATCACCTAGCCTCCCTGATCCCCAGGCCCTTTATCTAAGGTGGGAATAAAAATAGTTTGTGAGGGCTACTTTGAGAACTATAAGAGATAATGCATCTATTGTGTCTCACCCCTGGCAAGCACTCAGCAAATATTAGCGATGAGTGCTGCTGCTACTACGGTCGTTCATTTCTTTCCACTGATATCTGTAGCATAGAGGATGCTGGGGATGGATTGCTGCTTCCCGGACTCCAGATGCCTGGCTGGCCTTTAAACAGAGCCCCCTCAGGCAACTCGGGCCTTGAAATCCATCTGCAAATGAAGCTCCAGTGCTGTGTGCTCCGGGCATCTTAGAAAGGTGGTGAGACATGTTTATTGTTGCAACTAATGTTGGTAGAGGGTTTGGGGTCAACCAGCAGAGGATGCTCCGGAAATGTGTAATGAAATAAACACAGCTTTCTCTGCATCAGCGTCTTCGGTCCTAGCCAACCCCAGGGAGGCAGTGCAAGGGGAGTGGTGAGAGGACACTACGGGGAGGGGGCTGCTCCTTGTTCGGCCTTGGTGGGAAAGGCGGGGTTTAGGGAACCGATGGATGTGGGTTCAAGGCTGCCTCTGACACCTAGGAGCAGTCCATGCCCTTGGGCAAACAGCCGTGCTCACAGAGCTTCAGTTTCTTCATCACTAGAATGGGGATGAGAGTTGCTTTGAGACTATAGTCTGGAAGGTCACAGCAACGTGCCTGGCACAGAGCAGGTGCTCAATAATTGTCAGCTTTCTCTCTGCCCTTTTCAAAATTCAGGTAGCCCTGGGTACAGAGCCTTAGCTTGGGCACTGTGGGTTGTCCGCAGCAAACAGCAGGTGTGAGCCCCAGACCCCAGGGAGCTCCCAGTCCCAGCGGTGTGCTGGGCCCTGCTCTTGGTGAGATTAAAAGCTTTGGCCACCACAGGTGTCTTTTTTTTTTTTGGAGACAGAGTCTTGCTCTGTTGCCCAGGATGGTGTGCAGTGGCGTGATCTCGGCTCACCAAAACCTCCACCTCCCAGGTTCAAGCGATTCTTCTGCCACAGCCTCCTGAGTAGCTGGGACTACAGGTGCACTCCTGACCTCATGATCTACCCACCTTCGCCTCCCGAAGTGCTGGGATTGCAGGTGTGAGCCACCGCACCCAGCCAGGTGTTATTGATTTGTTCTTCCTGGAGAGGAGCATGTGGCCAGGTGGCATCAGCATCCCCAGAGACCTTGTTAACAATTCGGACTTGCAGGCCCACTGCAGGTCTCCTGAATCAGCACCTGCACTTTGACAAGATCCCCAGGTGATTCATGTGTGTGACTGTTTAAGAAGCGCTGGTGCAGGGCACTGAATGTTGTTCTCATTATCCTGGCCCAGGGTTACCATGCGTTCCCCTCTCTGGGGCCAAGAAGACAGTGAGGGATAGAAGAACTGTGGCTATCCCAGACCACAGAGGAGTTTGTAGATGCTCCCAAAAGGGGTCCTGCTCTGGGATGCAGATGTGCCTTGTGGGGTGGCAGCCTGCCCCACTCCTCCTCCAGCGCCTCGGTCCAGGTGGCCTGCAGAGACAGGAGAGGGTGTGCTACCTCAGCAAAGCCATCTTCAGAGGTCAGGCCAGTAGGACAGAGCCTCTCCCCCTGCCAGGCATGTTTCCCATAAACCTCCCCCTACTCCGCTGTGCCCTGTCTTGGAGGGAGCAAGTGAGCTGGGGAGACCGAGGCAGCTGGGGCCAGCGTGATAATGGCAGATCCACCAAACAGCTGCCGCAGAAGGCATATTAAAGACGCTTGCTTGATCCCACCTTAATAAACTGCCAGTTTGCGCGGCCAAACGCAGCTAAGAAGTTGTGGAACAAGAGGGCTATTTCTTATTATTTTTAATACAGAGCTTTTTATAACAGATTTCGTTGGTGCTATTAACATGTCACATGTTTAATAAGACGACATGGTAACAAGGGGCCTGTCTCGTTACTCACAAGCTGCAGAAGCAGCTGTGGGCACATCCGCCCTCACATACCCACATGGACCCATGCAGGTGGAGTCATACACATGCAAACATGCCAGCCAGGCACAAGGGCATCTTCATCCACATAGGCAAGGGATACCTGTGCACATGGGAGCACATACTTTGACACACGTGTGCTCTCACACATATGGGCAGGTCACCCACATGCAAATATGTGAGCCTGGTGACCATGTGAGCTGCACACACACACACACACACACACGGTTTTCCAATCCATGGCATGGTGGGGAAAGGCACGTGAGAAGTGTCTCCCAGAGACCCACATGAGTACTCTCTGGGTGCTCTTCAGGCAATAGTACTGGGGCAGGGGTGCATGGAGCCCCTCTCACCCTGTGTACGTCAAACAAGAGAAGGCGGGTGCAGCAGACCCAAGGTGGGTATGGCCAGAGAGGAGAGCAAGGCCCCAAAATCTGCCAGCAAAGGGAATTTTCAGAAACAGGAAGGCTACTGGGTAGCAAGGAACTCTCTAATGGAGGAGGGGGGAAGGAAGGGAGGGCAGGGCAGAAGGAGAGGGGATGGAGGGCAGCAGCCCTGCCTCTTCTTTCAGGGATGCGCCTCTACTCCTCAGGGTGTGTTTCTGGATTCATCTTGAATCTGACACATACACACACTCTCACACACGCACACACACGCACACATGCACAGTGGGGTAAAATAACAGCAATCGCAGACACTCACGGAGTACCCATAGCGCACCTGGCCCTCTGCTAAGTCCTGCGCGGCATTCGCTTGTCCAACCCTCTCAGCCTCTGTGTGGTGGCTCCATGAGTCTCTGGTCTTACGATCAAGGAAACAGTGCTTGGAGAAGGTCAGTCACTTGCCTCAGGTCACCTCTCCTGGAAGGAATGGGGACTCCAGCATCCCAGGTCCAGAGCCTTGACCCTGCTGTGCAAACCTTCTCTTCTAGAATCAAAGGGGGAAAAAGAGGAAGTAAGAGGTGAGGGCTGAGGATTCAGAATGAAAAGAAAAAGGACCAGGAAGTGGGGGGAAAGGTATGTGTTTGGGCCTGGGGACAAGGGTGACATTGAGACAGGAGGACAGGCCATGAGCACCTTGTGTCACTTGGTCTTCCTGCCCACCCTGGCAGGGAGGGAGGGATTGGTGGCCTTATTTCTCAACTGAGGCCTGGGAAGTTGTGTTGCGTGCTCTTGGTGACACCGAGGAGCAGGGGTCCCACCCGGGTCTGCTGGTTCCAGGATGACTTGCAGTGTGGCTTGGCCAATCTCCTTCCCGCCACTCAGAACCCTAGCTCTCCTCCTGCTCCTTTGTCGGCAGAGGCAGCCGGAGAACAACGGGTCAGCATCTTCCTCAGAACAGCCCCGCACCAGGCGAGTGGTAACGAGACACCTGTCAGCCTTCTCATCCCCAGGCTTCTGTGCAGAGCAGATGAGAGGAGCTCTTTGCAGAGTCGCGCTGAGTAGGAATAAAGAGGAGGAGAAGGGCAGGAGCGCGAGGGGGTGGGAGGATGAGGAATGAAACCATCGACGTTTGCCAAAGAACAGATGCAGTGTTTTCTGCCTTCTGATCTATAAGCCTCTGGAAATTGGGGGCCTGCGGGGGTCCCTCCATGTGGCTGTTTTAATTCTGGCCTCTCTGCTCCATGTGGCTTTCTGGAACTGTCATTGAACAGGCTTCCCAAAGGAGACGTCAATATGCCCGGGAAAGACAAAACCATGAACCCCCCCTGCCTTCTCCAGGGGCAGGAAGGAGGCGGCGGTTGGTTGGGGAGCGATTGGCATTTTGATAGCGGCAGTCAGCGTGGCACCCGGCAGCCCAGGCCCAGACAAAGGCTCTGGATCCCACGCCTCCTGCACCCTGGCCTCCTCCCGGCTTGCTGCTTTCCTGGGCCCCTTTAGACTTGGCCTCACACACACTGGGCCCTCATAAAGGTCAAAGGCGCCTTCCTGCCAGGCCGAACTGGGCATTGAACTTTAAAAGGAGGAGAGACTGTCAGGGGCTGGGTGTGGAGTGGATGGAGACTCAGGGAAGTGATTCAAAAAGGGGCTGCGGTGCTTGGGAAGGGGGAGGACCCCAGGGGCAGGTGCATGGGTTGGTCACGCCCTCTGGCTTACAGATTGTCCTACTTTCCCAGCTCTTCATCTCTCCGCTGTCTCCCAGATCCAATCAGCAACCCCACCATACCTCTCCGTGCACTGAAGCCAGTGATGGTAATGGATGCGTCTTGAGTGCAGCCTCAGGATCCCCCGTTACTGTCCACAGTCCTGACACCACACTCTGCCAGCCCAGCAGGTCTCAGACAAAGGAAATAAAATAATGGCCAGGGACACGGTTTGTCAATTGCAAAAGGGGCTGCATGAACATGGGCCATTTGAGTTACGGCTAGGAGCGAAGTAATTTGGACGCATATGATTAGAACTACGGAGACCATAACTCCTATACTGAGCTGAGCATGGAGTGAAGAGGTTTACATAAACACATGTATTTACTCTACACAATGACCCTAAAAGGTAGGCATTAGGACCTTTCTTTTACAGGCAGGGAAACTGAGTCTCAGAGATGTGAAACGGCTTACCCACAATCACACAGGGTCAGAGGTTGAGTTTGGGTTGGAGCCCAGGCTTCCTGACTTCAGATTTCACACAGTTCTGCTTTCTCCAGTTATGGGGGATCTGGGAAGCTTTTCATCTCCCCGTTGTCTTCTGGCTCCCTCTTCTGCCATGGAGGATATCCTCTCTGCCTGTCATCAGTCCCCGACTGGCCCAGTTACCTCCAAATGTACCTAGACTTACTGTCACTTGCTGTGGTACCTCTTTTCCAGAGGCTCTGGAATTCCTCCCCCGTGGAAGTGGAACAGTGCATTTGTCTCAGCAGGCCTCAGCTAGGGCGGCCCCACCCATAGACCCTGCCAGGCACAGTCAGTGCAGTGAGTGTGGTTTTTGAGCTCAGCAGCTGCCTGTGGCAACACACTAAGATACTTGCCCTTGTGCGGGTGGGGGGTGGAGAGAGGACAGGGTCTGGTCCTGGGAGTTTGAGGTCAGCAAGAGCAACGGTCTGTCCCATGGGTACCATAAAGCAGATGAGCCCAGGTGGGACTAGGTGCTCGATTTCTTGCTCTGCTGCCAGCTCATGACATGGGAAATGGATTTCCCTCCAGCCACCATGTGTAGAATCAACCTCCTACATCCATCTCTGGAGGTTGAAGGACAATAATGGGAAACCTCTTGGAGCCCATACTTGGGAATCAGCCAGACATGGGTTAATCCTAGTTTTATCTCATATTAGTGGTGTGATTTGAGTAAGTAATTTTACCATACTGGGTCCATTTGGGGCCTCAGTTTTCCCATCTGTAAAATGGGAATAATGAGACAGTCTACAGATAGTGCAAAGATGAAATATACCTGATACAGCACAGACATTAAGTGACGGTTATCTACTAATATGGGTAGAGAATTGGGTTCAAGCTAGGCCCCCTGACACTGCCTCCTGGAATTCTCTACTACAGTTTTTGGAGGACAAGACAAGGAACAAGGAGTGAACATCAGGAGCCATCATCAATGTCTTGGGGGTCATGAGCAGTGGGCAGTCAGTGGGCAGAGGCCAGCTGACTACTTGGTAGGGATGCTTTGGAAGACTTCTCCTCCCATGGGCAGGGAGGTAAAACTGGATGGCTCCTGAAATCCCATTCTATCTGTCAGACTCCACGCAATCAGAATCACCTCTAGTCTTCCCTCTTAGATAGATGGAAAGTAGTCTCCGAATGTCAATGTCTGTTCAAATGACTCAGATTGGATCAACGTGAGAACTGGGACCACTGAGCTTAGGCTCTGAAATGCAGTTGTGCCTGCACCAGGGCTCCTGCAGAAACTTCGAGTAGTGATGATGAGGACAGATGGATAGAACGGACCAGGATGAGCCGGGAAGGAAAGACAGGGATAGGAAACCATTCTTCCAAGACAATGAGGACTGATATATTGAACCTTGCTATCACCCCAGCACTGGGCCAGGCCTGGGGGCCCCATGATGAGGACAGCGAAGCCCTTGCCGTGGAGGTGTGGGAGACAGACTTTTGGGCACCTTCAAGGTGGTAAGCCTAAGTCAGAAGTAGAAACAGGACACCGTGGGAGCCGATGAAGGGACATCTATGTCAGCCTGGAGAAGACAACCTCTGAGCTCATCCCAAAGGGCAAATAAGCTTGAGAGAGGGATGGCAGAGAAGCATAAATGAGAGATTCCTTTTAGAGAGAAGGAAAAGACAAAAAGCAAAAGAAGAAAAAAAGAAATCAAAAGCATGGTCTATAATCTGTGTGTTGCTCGCCATAACACTCTGGGACTTTGCACAGTGCCTGACAATAGTAGGCGTTCAATAGACATTTGTTGAGTGAATAATAAAGTTAGAGTTCACACATTGCTTATTCGTTCAATCTATTCAACAATCCTATGAGGCAGACATTAGTAATACATTCATTGGATAGATGGGAAATAGAGACACGGAGAGACCAAATACCTTGCTGAAGGTCAAGTGACTTGAATAAACTAGTAAGTGGCAGAGCTGGGGCTCGAACGGAAGGATCCCGGCTTCAAAGCCTACATCTGAGTCTCTCTGCTCAGTGTGGCCTTCTTCCATTCTTCCGATGCTGAGCGGTACGCTGTGTCCACAAACAAGGAGCAGAAGCGCGTGAGCTGGCCAGGGCCGCCGTGACAAACAACCACAGACCAGGGGGGCCTTAAACAACAGGAATTTAGTTTCTCATTATTCTGGAGGCCGGAAGTCCAAGGTCAAGATGTTGACAGGGTTGATTTCCTCTGAGGCCTCTCTCTCCTCGGTGTATAGACGGCTGTCTTCTCTCTGAATCTTCACATCATCATTTCTGTTGTGTTTGGGTCCAAGTCTCTTCTTCTTATAAGACGCCAGTCATGCTGGATAAGGGACCACTTGAATGATCTCGTTTTAACTTTATTACCTCTTTAAAGATTCTGTCTCCAAATCCTGTCACATTCCTAGATGCTGGGGGTTAGGACTTCAACACATAAATGCAGGGCTTGAGCGGACAATTCAGCCCGTAACAAAGGGCTTCAGGGAAGGAGTGGGAGCTGAAGCTAGAGGGGGAGGCAGGGAAATCAGCAGGACGGCGAGGCTGGAACAGACACTCTCAGACACTTCTGTACACGGAGTACATCAGTGAGACAAAAGGGTCCAATGTGTGACCACTTTACACTTGAAAAAATAAAATTGGTGATAACAGCAAAGCATTAACATCCATGCAATGGCACACATTTGCTTTAGCCGAGGATGCATGGATGATTCATTGTTAACTGCAACACATCACATTTTAAAATCTAATAGGGCTACCTGAGCACTGTAAAATTAACCAAACCATCCCCAACCAACTAAATTGAACTAAATTGATAGTGAAGTTGAACTGTCAGGCACTTCTAATTACAAAACAAGAGGAACAGCAGCTGAACAGCTGAAAACCACAGCTTCCTCGTGACCACCCTGCTTATTTGCTGATAACAGGGCATCCCCTCTCCACCATGAATTGGACGACTTGACACTCTCTTCATGAGCACTGCACAGTAGGAGCTCCATGATGCTGTCACACGTGTGCAGCAGCCAGACCTCTTAAAAGAAAGATAGATCCCTGAGTTTACGAATACCACTTTTTTTCAGTTTTAATAATTCACTGAGTAGGTGAGTAATCAATAGGTCTTTGATGTCAAAACAAGAGCTCATGGAAACATAAGCCATTTGCCTGGAAGAATGGAAGAAAAGTTCTAAATATGAATTAATTCATGGTCCAAAAAGTGACTCTCAATGCCCTGCCTCCACCACCCATGATCTATGAACATATTTTGAAAGCTTTTGCAGTAGAGAAATATTTCAGATCTGCCACCACCAGCCCTGTACCCCAGGGCCATCTACCACAGTACAGGTCTTGATACAAACAAAACACATATAAGTAAATTAAACACATTCTTATTGAGAGATGCAAGCATTTTGTAAATCCATATTTAGAATCTAAAAGAATAAAATGGCACCGTTTGACAAATTATGTTCTAGCAGAAAGAGTCTTGGACAGAGAGCTGGAAGGCCTTAGTTCTAGACCTAGCTCAACTATGAATCAGCTAGGTCACAGATTTATCTTATTCGGGAATGTGCTCATGTATACAACGGATGCCCAAGGTTCCTTCAGGGCTGTGTGCCTATGGAATATCTTCTGTTTCCTGCTCACTTCTTGTATTAGTTATCTACTGCTGCGTAACAAATGACCCCACAACTTAGATGCTTAAAATACAACACATTCATTATCTCACAATTTCTGTGGGTCAGGAATCCAGGTGCCACTTGGCTAGGTCCTCTGGCTCTGGGTTTCTCCCCAGGGGTTGCAGTCATCTGAAGGCTCAGCTGGGGATGAGTCTGTTTCTAAGATCACTCAATTATCACTGGCAGGATTCTGTTGTTCACGGGCTTTTCGGCTGAGGGCCTCAGTTCCTTATGAGCTGTTGTCCGGGGTCGAGGTTGGTGCGGGGCTCCCTTGGTTCCTTGAGACATGGGCTTCTTCATAGGGCAGGTCACAACATGGCAGCTTGCTTCATCAAAGCTAGAAAGGGAGAGGGTCACAGAGACTGCCAATAAGGCTGAAGTTTTCGTAACCTTGTCTCAAAAGTGACACCCCATCACTTTTTCCCTATTCTATTCATTAGAAGCGAGTCACTAGGTCCAGCCCACACTCAGCAGGAAGAGATAACACACATGCAGGAGATGGGGATCATTGGGAACCATTGTAGAAGCAGTTCACCAGATTTCCCTCCTCATTGTTTTTGGCCTCACTGGGCCATCTGAGACCATGGCTCTCTTGCTTAGACTTTTACAAGCTGCTCCATTAAAAAGGGGCTGAGAAGTGGGAAGTGGTGATTGGGAGATTGTGAGGTAGGTCTGCCAAGCAAACCCCTGGGGGATTGGTGCACTGGGAGAATGAAGAGAGGGGAAATTGACAACAGATGTAGCCCTATTACATTAATGGGAGTTGCTTCAGCCAATTACCCCGTGGGTGCTGCATCCTACTAATGCAACTTAGGAGAAAAGGCAGTGTTGGAGGCACATCAGATCAGTCTTTCTCATGCTCCAGGAGGCCTCCTGGGCCCAGTTCTCTACCTCAGAGCACTTGAGGGTGGCAAGACCACTGGAGCAAAAAAGCACTGTTTAATCTGTTCTGTTGAGCTCAGTGGATATTAACACCTTCAGGAAGAGAAAAACGAAAGGAAAAGCCTCTCTAAGAAGGTCATGTAGAATCCTCTCCATTCTGAAGGAATGACTCATTTTTTGTTGAGGGGAGTTAAGGATGAGTTGGAAGGTTTGCAAGAGATGGAAGGAAAAAACTGGGCGTGTTTCAGTGGTCTTGCCTTGACCAGTGGCAAGAAGGACTTGGGAACTCGGAGTGTAAACAGTAAAATGCCCTTGCTTGACGAATGCAAAGATTTCATTTGAACTCGAGCTGCAGATTTTGGCTGCGTGAAGGAGGTCTTACCACTCTATAGCCCAAAATGACAGGGCCTAGGTAGGTCAGAGTGGAGACTAGGGTGAGACATCAAGGGTACACAATTTTAAGGAGACCTTCGCTCTCAGAAGTGCTCAGCGGGACCCTGGTCTTGGCCCTGGGGTAGCTTAATTGGTGATGTGGTTGTTTGCTCAATGCCAGCCTCTCCATCTACTGGGCACTCCATGTCTGTTTTTGTTTAGCTCCATGTTTTGTGTCTCCTGTGGGGTCTGGCACTTATGTGTGGGATGAATCAATCGATGAATCAATCAGTAAACTCTCTCCTGGGTGAGATTCCATTTATCTACCAAGACCCAGCTCAAAGGTTCTTTCTCCCTGAAACCTTGCCTACTGCCTGGGTAGCACTGAGAACCACCTCTTGGGTTTCCATCAAACCCCATACCCACCCACCACCAACCACCACCACCACGGTGTGCTCACTGGGGTGCTGTGGGGTGGTGTGTAGGAGCTGAGGCTCCGGAGTTGTAGTGCTGGGGTTCACGTCCTTATTCCATCTCTTATTAGCTCAATGATATGGCCTGGCTCTGTGTCCCCACCAAAATCTCATCTTGAATTGTAATGCAAATCGTTATCCTCACGTGTTGAAGGAGGGACCTCATGGGATGTGATTAGATCAGGAGGTCTGTTCCCCCATGCTGTTCTCATGACAGTGAATGAGTCTCACAAGATCTGATGGTTTTATAAGTATCTGGTATTTCCCCTGCTTGCACTTCTCTCTCCTGCTGCCATGAGAAGAAGGACATGTTTGCTTCCCCTTCTGCCATGATTGTAAATTTCTTGAGGCCTTTCCAGTCATGCAGAATTGTGAGTCCGTTAAACCTCTTTCCTTTATAAATTACCCATTCTTAGGTATTTCTTCATAGCAGTGTGAGAACAGACTAATACACATTATGACCTTGGCCTGTTGCTGGACTCCTTTATACCTCAGTTTCCTTATCTGTAAATTGGGGCCAATCATAGTTGTGTTGTGAGGATTAAAGACATTAATTCGTACTGAGCACTTAGGATGATGCCGAGCTCATAGTAGGTGCTCAATAGATACTGGCTATTCCCCTGCACCCACTCACTCATCACCTTCTACTGTACCTACCTACCTAGTTAGGCAAGACCGTGACTTAATAATTTCGGTATCCTGTCTCCTGGCACATAATAGGTGTATATACTATCTTCACTTAGGGAACCATTTTGTCTAAGTAGGATAGAACAGAGCCTTGACCTCTGAGACTATCCCTGTTACGTTTCATCTCCCCACCTCCATTCCTCAACACCTCTTCCTGGTATAGACCCCTTGGTCCCTGGACACCTTCAAGCTCTGGGTCCTATGGTCCCCATCCCCACCTCTTCGTTAATCTTAATTAGGAAGTCCTTGCACTGGAGTTCATTTTCTTGCAGATGCATATCAGTCATGTAGCAGGAATCTCTCCCGTGCTAATGAGGAATCATAGTCTTGCCATGTTATTACTTAGCTAATTAGTACACAGGTTTCTTTGGGGGGAAAAAGGCCAGGGAAGATACCAGCAGAAAGTTGTGATTTCCAAGGGGACTGGGTGTGGTAGTGAGGTTCAGAGCTGGAGGAAAGGTGTTGTGTTCTCAGCTTCTCCATCCTGCTGGACGAGTCCCAGGAGGTCAGGCCAGGGCGGAGAGGGTTTCAGTGTCCGCACACAACCTCAGCTTACCGAATCTAGGGCACAAGAGTCTCTGGCTTGTGGATCAAATTCAACATCCTAATGAGAAAGAGGCTGAGTTGGGATGGCAGTTCCCGAGGGCAGGAAGACTGTTTGGCTGCAGGCAGGGTTGGGGAGCATTGTCCAGGCCAGTCTGGAGACCAGGAAACCAGAGCCCTCCCGTCAACAGCTGAGCTAGAGCAGAGACCGTTACTGCTGTGGCATCTGCCTTCTCCAGGCTCTTTGTTCTGCCAAAAAAAAAAAAAAATACAGAGCTGGACAGTTGTTGAAGCTGCAAAAACAGATTTTATTCAGGACTGTTGCAATAGAGGGAAAGAGACCAGTGTGGAACTGGGCTCATTTCTGAAGATACCCCGGGCAAGTGGAATTGTTAGCCAAGGAGCAGGGTGGGGTAGAGGCTGCCCTTTGTATTTGCCAGTTCCTCATCTGCAGGTTCAACCAACTACAGTCAAAAATATTTGCAAAGAAGAAATACATAAAAAAGAACAATACAAAGACAAAAACTTAATAATAAAAACAATATAGCATAACAACGATTTACATGGCATTTATATTGTGTTAGGTATTAGGAATAATCTAGAGATGATTTGAAGTAAACAGGAAGATGTAGATAGGTTACATGCAAATACTACATCATTTATATGAGACTTGAGCATTCTCACCTTTTGGTCCCAGAACTAGTTTCCCAGGCGATATCAAGGGATGAGAACCAGCACCTGGGGGATGCAGAGGGTGGGGAACCCGATCAGATATGGGGGATGGGAGATTCTGGTTAAACCAACTTAGCAGGATTCTTGTTAAACCCGGATTCCACATGAAGCGCACGTATGGGCCTCAGAAAAAGTTCTGGAACCTGACTAAAGTCTGAACAAGCAACGAATCTTTGTCAGTTCTTCTGCTTGAGATTCACATTCCATGGAGGGATTCTGGATCACCTGCCAGCCCCTCAGTGACAGGAAGGTGTCACTGTTGCACTGACACCTTATGGAAGGGTTAATTCTTCTAAAGGGAATTAGAGCTGTGCTAGGAAGTGGGAATGGGTGCTGGACAGACAAGGAAAAATGCCTGCTCTGCCTCCCTCTTCCCAAGGAAGTGTCCTTCTTTCATTCAACAAAGATGTATTAGGTGCCCATTATGTGCCGGCACCTTGGTCTGTGCTTAAGGAATTAACAGGGAGGTCCTTAACAGGCAGCATCAGAGAGACCCCCATGCACCTTCCCAGGAGCACACACACTATGGAGGGCATGCTGGTCATAAGGTCCCATCAAGGATGGGGTCCTGGAAGAGATCTGCAGTTTAAGGGTTGTAACATCCAAGACAATCGCAAAGCACAGTGGGGTCAGGACCAGAAAGGCAGCACAGCCTAGCGGAGGAGACAGATCTGGCCACAGGCCATGTGACCTTAGGCAGTTCATGTCTCTGGGCTTCAGCTTCTCCATCTGTAAAATGGGATGACATAAATAAAGGGTACAATAAAGGCCTGAGACATAGTGGATGCCAGGACTTGTTGGGGAGGTGGGGGTAGGGTCCAGGGTTTAGTCCGAGGAGTAAATGTGAGTCTCTATCAGGAAATGGTGCAAATGCTCAGGCTTCAAGGGGGAAACACAATAAAAGATGGGGAAGCCCAGCTCAAGACAAGATGAGGTAAGACCATCCAGGGAGGTCCTTCAGTTGGATTTTTCCAGAGGGCATGGGGATGCAAAGTCTAACTTAAAAATGGCTGCAAACTTGAGACAGTCATCTCCTCAACTAAACAGCAATGCCCTCAACGTGGAGAGTGTGCTTCCTCCATCAGATCAGACCCTCTCCTGAAAAGCGGCTGTGCCTCCCTCGTCAGCATAGTGTTTGACAGCACAGACTCTGGAGGCAACTGTTTCCATGTGAATCCTTTCTCTGCCACGCCTTAGCTGTGTGGCCTTGTGTAAGTTACATGGCCCCTTTGAGCCTCCGTTTCCATATCTATAAAATGGGGATATTGGTGGTTCCTACATCATAAAACATACGTATGTAAAGCCCACATTAGGTGATCTTTTAAATTTTTCTTTATTTATCTTTTTTGAGATGGGGTCTCACTATATTGCCGAGGCTGGAGTGCAGTGGCAACTCACAGGTGCAATCATAGTGCACTACGGCTGCACTTCTAGGCTCAAGGGAGCCTCCCACCTCAGCCTCCTGAGTGGCTGGGACTACATGCACCCTCTCACATACCCAGCTTACATTAAGTGTTTAATAAGTATTCACTTGTGTACTAGTCATCACCTACTGCATAACATATACCCCAAAATGTAGTCACGTGAAACAACATTGCTAAAGCATTGAGGGTCAGGAATCCAGGTGTGGCTTAGCTGGGTCCTGGGGCCAGGGGTGTCCTACAGTCTGATGGAGACACCAGCCCAGGCTGTGCTCATGTCAGGGCTGCACTGAGAACAGATCTGCTGCCAACCTCCCTCCATCCACAGTTGGCAAGATCAATTCCCCATGTGTTGCTGGGCCTAGGCCTGAGGTCTTCCAGCTGTTGTCTTCCCGCCTTTCCTTGCCACACGGGCCTCTGCATAGGACAGCATACGACATGGCGTCTTGCATTATCAGAGCCAGCAGGGGAGGGGCCTGGAGAGAGCGCCACCTGCAGGCCAAAGCCACAATCTTTTGTAACCTAATCCCAGAAGTGATCTCCCTTCACTTTTCCCATTCTGTTCATTAGAAGGGAGTCAGTCTGTCCAGCCTACATTCAAGCAGAGGGAATTGCACAGACCTGTGAATATCCGGAAGTGTCATCAGGGCCACATCGGGAGTTGCCATTCACAGCTAGACCCGGGGCTGCTTGTGAGAAGGGATGGGGAGAAGGGGCTGTGTCTTTTCTTTCATGGCTGTGTCTCTAGCACCTAGAAAAATGCCTGGCACCACACAGGAGCTCCACAAATGTTTACCCAAGGTATCAGAATGAGGCTCCCTTGAGGGCAGGGGCTGGATAAAGAGGAGCTTCCTCTCCCCTCTATCCTCCTTTGAGCACCCAGACAGATTTTGCAGCCCCGAGCCCAGAATCATTCCCCTGGGGAGAGCCTTCCCCTGCTCAGATAAGCCTCGGATTGCATTGCAGTGTTTTGCTCCTGACCTCCCCCTCCAAGGGAAGGCAAATTCCATCCAGAAGGAGACGTGTGAAAATTGAATTTGCTGCTGGGGTCAAACTTTGCTGTGTTTTATCCCAGCTGTCACCTGCCTTTGAAACACAGAATGTTTCTCCAAATGATGCCTCTCACTCATGGCCCCTCCTTTCTGGAATCAGAGTCCATGAGCTTTAGCGGGCTTCCTCTCGGCCATCTCTCTGGCTGCTGCCCGGCCCAGGCCATGTTCCTCTGCCTCCTTGTCCCTTGCTGTGGTTCCTGGACTGTTGCCCTCCTCTCCACCCATTTTTCAGGCAGCCAGAGAGGCCTTTCAAAAACACAAATCGGATCATGTCACTCTTCTCCTTAAAGCCTTCTCCTAGCTTCCTGTTGCTCTAAAATAAAATCCCAACTCCCATCCTGCAGGCTTTGCCCCTGTCACCTCTTCCAGCTTATCGCCTAAAAAATGTCCTAGGCCCTCCCTTGCCACAGGCATGGTCTGCCAGTTCCTGAAACGTGGACACTCTTTCTCCCCTCAAGGCTTTTCTCTGTTCTGTCTGCCTGGCTCTTCCCCTGGCGCTTTGCAGTGCTGGCTCCTTCTTATCCTTCTGATCCAGTTTAGTTGTCGTCTCTTCCAAGAAGCCTTCCCTGACTGCACCATGCTTCCATTGTTACTGTTCTCATCATCTTGTTTACTTATTTCCTGGTCCAGGTTACAACCTGTCATCATTTTGGTTTAATTAGTTCTGTGAGGATGGAGTTAGAGTGGATGCCTAATAGGTCACAGCTGTATCCCTTAGGCTCAGCACACGATAGGACAAATGAATTTCCCCTTTCCTGCCGGATTTCAGCAGCCTCCCCACTGCCTGCCTTGCCCATGACTCACCTCCTCCAACCCATTCAAGACATAGCTGCCAGGGAAAACTCTGAACATGCTATTCCTCCTTCCCTGGAATCCCTCAGTGGCTCCCCACTACCCAGGAGCACCAGGGACCCTTGGGCTCAGCTTCTAGACTGGACCCAACCAACCATTTCTTAACATTCCCTTCTATCCACCCTGTGCTCTGGTCAAAGTAGAATATTTGCTGCATTTATGAGCAGTCCCTGCTCTTTTCTATCTCTGAGCTTCGGCTGGGATGTTTTCCCTCCACCTGGAAAGCCTTTCTCTCCTCTGCAAGACAAAAAATGCATACTCACCTCAATTCATCTCCTCCTCCAGGAAGTCTCCCTGGCTGCCTCTTTGGTGAAGAGGGAAGAAGTTGGAAGTTGGTGTCAGGCTTGGATCCATATCTCTGCTCTGCCATTTGCAGAGCAAATGAGCACGTGGCTCCCTGTGTCTGAACCTGTTGAGTGGGAACAATCCTGACTCTCAGAGTCGCTGAATGAAACACATTAAAGAAAGCCTCTGGCCCAGAGGAGATGTCAAGTAGAGGTGAGGCCCTTTCCAGGCTTACTGGTCATTTGTCACATTCCTCATACTTCCTCTTCTTATAATGCACTTGGGGTGAACCCATTCTCCTCTGTCCCCACTGGTTTGCAAGCTGCTTCTGGACAGGACCATACCTTCTCCCTCTCCCTTCCCTTACCCTGCCTGCTGAGATGTTTGCTTTATGCCACGTAGAATCAAGGGAGAGTCTGCTGAATATTTTTGACCTTTCCTCTTCTCTGAATATTCTTCCTTTACAGAGAAAAGCAACTCAGTACCATTTTATGCTAATTCATGCATTCATTCACTGAGCTTCTATCATGTGAACAAGGGCCCGGTGGAATCTTCATTTAAGAATTTTGGAACCGAATCGTTCATTCGGTCAACAAACATCTATCTGCCACGGTTGCGTGTGTTCAGCTACCCTGGTAATGTCTCCAGCTCCCTGGCCGCAGTCATTAGCTGTTGCCCAGGACACTGGAGTCGTTCCTTCCCATAGCTCAGCCTGTCCTCTGAGGTTTCTGGGTGTTATTCTTCCCACTGGACAATCGTGACTCTGCTCTGTGTCTACAGTGAGGCCCGCCAGCTGCAGGACCCACGCAGGCAGAGCTGTGAAATCCTCCCTGATCCACTGCAGCCAGTGAGGGGAGTCTGGAATTCTCTGCCTCCCACACTGCTGTGTGCACTTCAGCCTCTCTAACCAGGCTCAGAGGCAGCTTCAGAGGCAGCCAGGGGTGCAGGGCAGAATCTCCCTCCTTAGAGAGGAGCAACGGTCTAGTCCAGTAATTTCATTTATGGGTATATATTCCAAAAGAAAACAGGATTTCAAAGGGATATTTGTACCCTCATGTGTATAGCAGGATTATACGCAACAACCAAGACGTGGGAGAAGCCCAGGAGTCCATCTGCCGATGATGGAGAGGCAAAATGTGGTCTATCCATACAGTGGAACATTATTCAGTCTTCAAAAAGAAGGAAATTCTGACGCATGTGACCACATGGATGAAACTTGAGGACATTATGCTAAGTGAATAAGCCAGTCACATAAAGTCAAATACTGTGTCATACTACTTACGAGAGGTGTCTAAAACAGGAAGTAGAAAGATGCTTGCCAGGGGTGGAGGAGGGGGAATCGGGAGTTAACATGCATGGAGTTCCCGTTTTGCAAGATAATGCAGTTCTGGAGATCTGTTTCCCAACCATGGAAATCTACTGAACACTACTGAGCTGTCCTCTTAAACATTGTTAAGACGGTGAATTTCGTGGTTTGTGTATTTTACCACACTTAAAAATTTAAGAGAAAAAGAGAGAGAGGAACAGAGAAGGCCTTCTGGGTAAGAACACCTGGGCAGGTAGGAATGGCTCTGGGGGATCTGACCTTGGAGCTCTCTCTGAGCCCCACCTCTTCCCGAAGGGCCCCAGCTTTCACTTCCTCTCCTGCCAGGCTTAGCAACGCTCCTTTGTCAGTGGCCTGAGCATGGATGCACCTCCTTTCCTCTTACAACCCCTGATCACAGGTGACTTCAGCTGCTATTTCCAGCTTTCCTGAAAACAGTAATAAAGTAGAAAAAAATAAACAGAAAACAGTCAAGCCAGAAAACCACGTTTCCACCACCCAACAACAGCAAACCTGCGTCTGTGGATTCGGAGCCCTGCTCTATCCCAGAGGAGCTGCCCTCTCATGGCCTCATTAGATTCTTCATTCAGAAACAGAGATGGTTTTTGTATAGGGAAGCTATGCCTGGTTAATAGGGAGTTTTCTTCCATCCCCACCGCCGAGGCTGCAGACCACCACCAGACTCACAGGCTCTGCCTCTGCCTTTGCCATTGCATTAGTCTGCCCTCACGTTGCTGATAAAGACATACCCAAGACTGGGCAAGTTATAAAGACAAAGAGATCTAATGGACTCACAGCTCCATGTGGCTAGGGAGCCTTCACAATCGTGGTGGAAGCTGAAAGGCACATCTTACAGGGCGGCAGGCAAAGAGAGAGCTTGTGCCGGGAAACTCGCCTTTACAAAACCGTCCGATCTCATGAGACGTATTCACTATTAGGAGAATAGCATGGGAAAGACCTCTGCCCATGATTCAATTACCTCCTACTGGGTCCCTCTCCTAACATGTGGAAATCATGAGAGCTACAATTCAAGATGAGATTTAAGTGGGGACACAGCCAACTCATATCAGCCATGTTATTTGGGGTTCTCGCTTCTGGCATGATGATGTCAGCAAGTCCTGGGCAATCTCCGTGTCTAATCCAGCCTGGTCACTGGGCCCTTCAACTTGGCACCTGCCCTTATGGGCTACACCTCCACTGGACCTTCAAGATTTAGTTGGGGCCTCCTGACACAGGGCCAGAGGGCTGGGACAGCCCTCTGGGGATAGAAAGGCAGCCAGTTTTGAGCCCTGGGGCTCTTGACCATCTAGCTGGCCTCCTGGGATGATTCAGCCTTGTGGGAAGATTCCTTCTTAATCTTCCACAGCCTGGGGTATGGGTTCAAGAGCTGAAAGGCCAGAGCTCAGCATCCTCTGACCCCCGTCTTTGGTCATCAGAGAGCTGTAATTGCTCTAAAATCCATCTTCTTCCCAGGCATATCCCTACCAAAGCCCTTGGTTCCTCTCTCTCTCTCTCTCTCTCTTTCTGACTCTGGGTACCTGGCAGATAAAAGCCATCCTCTCTCTGTTCCAGTCCAGACGTAATGAAATCTGGACACGGGTTGCTGGGATGCAGCTGTCAGAGGGGGTGTCGGCCTAATGAGCTTGCTTCCAGACCATGCGTTGGCTCTTCAACCAGTATCATTGTGGGCCTGCTTTGGGGGATTCAGCACAGGACGGCACATCCTCTGACTGGAGCACACAGACCATCCCTCACGGAAAGCAGGCACCTGAGACAGAAAATACGGCCACCTGGAGAAGAGCATCATTCTCACCTGCAGTCAAGGCTGGGCTGGACCACACCATAGCCTTGTGTGTTGCCTGGCACTAATTCTTTACCCTTTCTGAACTTCAGTTTCCCTCGTCAGTAAACAGGAGTAACACACCTGTCATGTTCCAAGGCAATTATCTGTGTAAAGTACTCAGCCCTGGAGCTGGAGGTCAATAAACACTATTTCCCGTTCTCCTTTCTAAGACAGGTGAGGAAACCTGTCATGCCTGGCGCAGCCATTGTTTGCATGACTCAATGTGGCCCTGTACTGTCTCTCACCTGCCCCAAGTGAATGACGGGGGAGGAATGATGGCAGGCCTCTTGCAGTTGTATATTACTGTTCTCAGAGCCCATTTCAAATTCTTCATTGAATTTGTTCCTTAAGGAAAAAAAAAAAACCCTAGGAGGCTTCAATCAACCCACTTGGTAGATAGAGATGCCAGGGGCAGGCGAGGGCAAGGACCTCATTCAAGGTCGCAGAGCCAGGAAGTGGCTGAGTTAAGGTGGGAACCCAGATCAGGGTGTTTCTGCTTGCTTTTGTTTCGTTTTTAAGCTTTGTTATGCAAAGTTTGCCAAGGCCTCATCCTGTTCTCAGGAGTGTATCAGGGTAGACATCATTCTCAGGCCATGGCGCCAGGGATGCTGCCAGGGCAGGAGAGGCACCACCGCGCCCAGCAGAGCCCATGCCCCAGATGAACTAATTACCATGCTCCCTCACACTCACATCGAGCCTTCCTTCCAGAGAGACCCTAAAGTGCTGCTCGTACATATTTATATGCCTGCGTGCACGATAAAAATAAAACCACTTCACCCACCGCTGAAATGCAGCCACTCGGGGTGTGAAATACAGGGTTTATGGAACAGCGGCAAGGAGCGGCTCTCAAGGAGAGGCATGTGTCCCTCCTGACATTGCAAGGGGGCAGCTGGGGGGAGGTGGAATTTCATTATCTTGGTGAGGAAGTGTTGGATATAGAAGTAGGAACCGGGAAGACTGTTGGTCTCTGGGCATCCAGGACTCCCTTGGCCTCCCTGGGAGGGGGAGCTGGTCCTGCCAGGGAGGACTGTTCCAGCTAAAGGGGAGCATGGGCCCCTTGGTATCCATCCCTTCACAGATCCCTGAACCCCACACCCTGAGAGCTGCCTGCTGGTATGTGGGCTCCAGCCTTCTGCCCTCCAAAACCCAATGTACCACCAAGTACCGCTTCTTCCTTTAAAGGAAGGCCCCAGGAGGTGTTCGTGAGTTAAGACCTCTTGGAGCGAGGACCAGCATCTTCGTTGCTGTCCAGTCAAGGCAGTTCCAGTTAAGAAAGGTGCTGTTCTCAAAAGCTGAGCTGCTTTTCTGGCCATGGCAATCTTTCAATGGTTCCTTGACTTTGTTCTGATATCTGGTGCTGAGCCTTGCTGTACATTTAGACTTCTGCCTCCTGCCTGCCCTCTTTTCCCTCCCTCCCTCCCTCCCTTCCTACCTTTCTTTCTTTCTCTTTCTTTCTCTTTCTTTCTTTCTTTCTTTCTTTCTCTTTCTTTCTCTTTCTTTCTTTCTTTCTTTCTTTCTCTTTCTTTCTTTCTTCTTTCTTTCTTTTTCCTTTCTTTTTTTCTTTCTTTTCTTCCTTCCTCCCTTCCTCCCTCTTTCTCTCCCTTTCTTTCCTTCCTCTCTTTCTTTGTTCCTCCCTCCCTCCACCTCCCCCCTCCCTCCCTCCCTCCCTCCCTTCCTTCCTTCTCTCCTTCCCTTCTTTCTTCCTTCCTTTCTTTCTTCCTTCCCTCTCTCTCTTCTCCTTTCTTCCTCCCTGATATATTTTGGATACTTGTCATTTCAAATCTGAGGCTGGAACTGGTCTGCAGTGTTAGAAGTGGGGCCTAATGGGAGGCCTTTTGTGCCCTCCCTGCAGCAGTGAGTGAGGTCTACCTCTCTTAGTTACCGTGAGATCTGATTATTAAGAAGAAGAACCTGGCCCCCACTTTCTCTTGCTCCCTCTCTTGCCATGTGACACTCCTGCTTCCCCTCCACCTTCCGCCATGAATAAGAGCTTCCTGAGGCTTCGCCAGAAACTGAGCATATGCTAGTGCCGTGCACGTACAGCCTGCAGAACCACGGGCCAAATAAACGTTCTTCTTTATAAATTACCAGTCTCAGGCATTCCTTTATAGCAATGCAAAATGGACTAATACACACCCCCTGTACTTTGTCCACCTGACCACTGTAGTCTTAATTCCCTGTTGTGAACACAGAGGCTGAAAAGGCCAAGAGAAGGCATCCAGTGTAGGCTTCCTGAACTTGTGACAAAGAAAGCTGAGCCCTGGCACAGGAACAGGAATTAACCAGCTTAAAGGATGTGTGTGGGGTGCATGGGATGGGGTAGGGGAGGTGGTAGAGAGAAGGGAGCTTGGCTGGCTATCTTGGGCAGAGTGACAGCACGTAGAAAGTTCTGTAATCAAGAGAGAGAGCTTCGTGAACTCTGAGAACTGAACGTGTGAACAAACCTGCAGAAGTGAGCCCAGCATGGAGTTGAAGACCCTTGAAAACCATTCCAGGAATGCTGGCTTTAGTGTGCAGGCTCTGGGGAGTCAGTGAAGGATTTTAAGGGGGAGTGTCCTGATCAGCTTGTAACTCTGGGTCTAGCCAGGTGACCTGGGTGTGGATATTGAGGGTGGTGCTTTACACAGAAGATGAGGTCCAAGGAATTGAGTAGACGTCAGTTCTGGGAAAGCTCCACTGTCCTTCCCTTACGTGGAAGCCTGAGTGAGGTGAGGGCTGGGGACACAGCAGGAAGGAAGGGGCCTCTGAGACCCATCTGGGAAGGAGGAAGTAAGTAGACAGGGCAGCGGGTACCGCTCTGCTGGCAAAGAGGTCTGGTGAACAGGGGCAGGCTGTCTTCCCTGATGCTGGCACTCAGGTGGTCTTGATTCCACACCAACTCTCGCCAATGGTGTGCTCCTCAGGGCACAAACCGTGTCCTTTTGCTTCTCTGTCCCTGGTATTGAGCTCAGTGCCTGGTCCAGAGGAGAAGCATAATAAACATGTGTGGTCTTCAGTGCCCTTAGCAGTAGCAGTGGTCCATTAGAATCACTTGTTTAATGGTGCAAAGCTGTTAAGGATTTGGGATTTGGGGCCCCTGAGCTGGTGCCTCTGGGTCGCTATGCCCCCGGTGCCTAGGCTCCTTCTCTTGAAGTCATTAAAAGCACAAACAATGCCTTTATGTTTCCCCCACTAGTAGTCCATTAGCACTCCTTTTTGCAAAAGATAGCTTTGAAAGGTGAGTGATTCTCCTTTGTGCCTCCCAATAGCCTTTCATTCCAGGGAGATATTCCAGTCTGATTCACCAACTGCCTCTTTGCAGGATCACCCTCTTGCCAGGGTCAGTGGCGAGCAGGACAGGAGGCTGGGCATGAGCGGAAGTCAACACAAGGAAGCCAGGGAGGGGAGAGAGCATTCGGTGGCCAGCTCAGGTATGGGATGGCTTCCGTCTTCAATCAGGAGTGGAGAGAGAAAAAGGAGGAAGAGAAAGAGCACCTTGGTGGAGATGTGAGGGCTCCAGGGATGAAGGAGCATCTTCTGGGGCTGGGAAGGAACTGGTCAGTACAGAAGGATCTGATGCGGAGTCACCAAATCTCAAACTGGCATGTGTGTCCAGCTCATTTGTTCAATGTAGTTTTCATTGTTCCTTTGCTATCGCTCAGCAGTCATTGCCCTGTGTGGTGTACGATAACCCTGTTTAGCCTCACAGCCTCCTCACCCTACAACCCCTAGTTCCAGCCCTCCTGGACACCTGCTGTCTCCCAAATGGCAATCTCTGCTGCATGCTTTTATAAGGCTTTGCACACGCAGCTCTGCCCCCAAAGCTTTTCTCTCCCTGGCTAACTCAGGCATCTTTCAGAACTTTAGGTCTTACCTCCTCCAGAAAGCCAGTCTCCCAAGTCCTAGCTCAGTGCCAGATGCAGTGTAACCGCTTCCATAGTGGCACAGGAGGAAAGAGACAAAGAGAAGGAAAGCAGAGGCAGATTTGTGCCCAGACAAGCCATAGGCTGTCAGGGGCCTCGGAAAGCCAGCCCAGCCTTTGCCTCTTACAAATGAGAACCGTGAAGCCCAGAGAAATGAAATCACCTCCCTGTCCTATAAATCAAATGGGGATTTTCTCCAATGTTTCAGGACCTAGAAACTCAAGAGGGAAAAATGGGTTGAGGAAATTGTCAGGCTTCACCAGATGGCTTTTGTAATTAATCAGAGGCCTTTTATAACAAATACCTTTTCATTCCCAACTGAGAGATGAGCGTGGTTAGCTGGACCTTCCTTCTTTGCTCAGGGTTCCTCCAGAACCACGTGACCCAGGCCCGAGAGAGGTGGTGTGGAAGATAATAAAGAAGAAAGTAAAATGGGCCCAGACTTCCCAAAGCATGGACTATTACCTGGGGAGGCAAGACACGCGGGTGAACCGGCTGAAGAGAGCACTGCTGCATTAGGCAGTAGGCATGAAATGCCCCTCCAAGAATGCAGGGAGCCGACAGTCTTGCTTTGGTTCTCATCTGTAGTATTACCCACCCATCGCACAATCGTGGCTAATTAGGGAGCTTAAGTCTTTGTGCTTTGTACTAGCATGCCTCTCTGCACATATAATAAAGCCTAAAGAATTCGTAAGACAGGAAGCTGATTCGTTTTACAGAATACAGATAGGCCCTTGAACTTGAAAGGTTGTAAAAATGAAACGAATGATGTATTCGATGGCGCCACCTGTTGTCAACGTGTGATATTGCAGCTTGTCAAGGAAAGGAGGAAAGGGGTCCTCTCAGAAGGGTGACCTCGGAAGATCCCAGCCCCGCTTGACAATTGAGGGGACAAGAGTCCAGAGCCAGGAATAGACTGACTAATGCTGGAAGATGCCACAGAGGAAACATAAATCACAGGTTCTGCTCCCATTGGCTTTTGTCTTTGATCTGGAGTCATGGCCAACATCTGCTGAGTCTCTTGAGCTCTTGACTCTGGGAGTCTTTATCCACCCCTCTCCACTGAAGAATGCAGGAAGCTAAGGACAAAAAGAGGGAGCCACAGTGTGGGATAATTGCAGCATCGTATGGCTGCCTTGGCTTTCAGTAAAGGTTGTTACAGTTCATGTTTATTGGGTGCTTACGTCATTTGAGGCATTGTCTTATTAAATCACCACAGCTTGATGAGGTAGGTACTCTTCCCCATTCCCATTTTATACATGAGGAAATGGAAGCACAGGGAGGTTAAATAATTTGCACAAGTTCTTACAGAAGTTCCTTCCCTCCCTTCTCTCCTTCCTCCCTCCCTCCCTCTGTCCTCCCCTTCCCTCCCCACCTCTCCTCTCTCTTCCCTTTCCTCCCTCCCTTCCTCCTCCCTCTGTCCCTCCCCTCCCTACCCCTCCTCTCCCCTCCCCACCTCTCCTCTCTTTTCCCTTTCCTCTCTCCCTCCCTCCCTCCCTCCCATCATTTTTTATGAGTGCTGAAGCTGGGATTGGAGCCTAGGCAGGCCACCTCTAGAGCCTATGCATTAAGCTGGTGCACTTGACTACATCTGTTGGCACCTTCTAACTACGACTAATATCTGTTGGTCCAGGTCTCTCATACTTAGCAAGTGCAGTGATACAAGAAAATGTAAAACTCTTGCTGATGCCTTCTAACCTTGGTTCATCTATCCATGCCTCCATTCTCGTGCTTATCCACCCAACAGACCCTTCTCTAATCCATCTGTCACGCACCCAGCCACCCCCGTTAGTCATCTGCCCACTCACCTACCGATCCATCCATCCATCCATCCATCCATCCATCCATCCAATGATTCCCATATCCATCCATACAATCACTCTCACATCCATCCACCCATCCATTCATCCACCCACCCAGCAATTCTCACAACCAACTTCCTTCCTGCATTTGTTCAACAGTCACTTTCTTGAGGACCTACTGCCTGCCAGACAATACAAAGATGAACCAGCTGTGGTCCCTGCCCCTATGTTGGTTACATTCCCAGAGATCCATAAAACAACGTTATAGGTGCTACCCTGTGGTCGGAAAGGCGAGTTATGCCTGACCCTGAGGGAGGGGAAAGAAAGGCTTCCTAACAGATGCAACTATCAACCTTGGCCTTGATGGATGGGTGGAGAAGGGGAGATGGGTATCAGGCAGGAAGAACAGCACCAGCAAAGGCAGAGAGACAATAAAAGCCCCTAGTGTTGGAGGGACAGAGAATGGTCCAGGCCATGAGGTGAGTGAGAGGAGGGGAAGGAGAGACAAAACCAGAGGGGGCTTAGGATGTAGCCATGGGGGCTCATGGAAGAGTTTGGGCCTTGGACGATGGGGAGTGCTGTGAAAACAGAGGAGAAGAGTTGAACAGACATGGTCAGAACTGTGCAGGTCAAAGATCTCTCCAACGGCATCAGGGAGGATGAACTGGGGAGGGTGGGTCTGGAAGCAGAGACCACTGAGAAGAGATCACCTGGGTTCAAATGCCAGCTTCACCTCTTACTGACTCTGCGCCCATGCAGCAGGGCTTGCATCTCTGTGGGTCTCAGTATTCTTGTTCATTTCATGGTCTAAACACAGAAACTACCTCCAGGATTCTGGAGAGAATTCAATGAATAGTACAAGCAAAGTATAGCACCTGGCACATAGTAAGCACTCAATAAATGCCATCAATGGGCAGTGGTTGTTGTTATTATTACTATTTCCACTGCTATGATAGCGAGGAAGAGATCAGGAGGCCTGTTCGGGGCCAGAGCAGCCCTTTCCTCCCTGTGATTCACGGAGCTGTTGCCCACATGGTGTTAGTAGATATTAATGGAAAGAGGATTCTGAGACCAAACAAGTGTGGGCTTCAACGGAATAAAACTGGGAAACAAACACAGACAACCCACACACAACCAACTGCAGGACTTCTCATAACCTGTCATAGGCTCATGTGAACTATAAACTTCTAAGCGGAGAAAGCTGAGTTTGTAGCATTTCTCGAATATACTTACCCGTGAAACCCTCTTGCAAGAAATGTTTATTACAAACCTGCAAAACGAATGGTCAGTGGGACCCAGTTTGGGGAACGATGGTCGTCCTGGGTCCAGCTCTTTTCTCTGGTTCCATAACGCTGAGGCCCCTTCCCCAGCCCACAGCTTGAGATTCCCACGCACACTGCTGGTGTCTTTCACCAGGAAGATGTGATGGAACTTGGGAGTCCAGGTGGGGCTGAGGTTCATTAAGGACAGAGCATTGAACTTAATTCCAAGTGGCTGACTCCATATCAATTTGGGTCACTGGTGTTAAGGTGTCACTTTCAGTTGCATTTAATTTAAACAAACAATAAAAAGCCCTGTCCTGACTGTGGCACAGGCTGGTGGAGGTTTAATGCCCAGCACAGAGAGGCAGAGGGCAAGATAGGAAGGCCAGAGGGAGCACTGCAGGAATGAGTGGGTTGATGAGAGAGGGAGAGAGGAGGATAGAGAGGGAGAGAAATGTGGACCCTGGGGCAGGGCCTGCCTGGGGAAGCCCACACTAGATCCCTGTCCCCAGAATCCAGTACTCCCCTAACCTGGCCACCTTGGGCAATTATTTTCACTTCTCTGAGACTCGGTTTCCTTATCTGTAAACCACAGGAGACTTACAGGAGGATTAAATGAGATAAGAGAGGTGGAATGCACTGGATTCATGAGTTTTCCTATCCAAATACTGGCTTCCAAGATGTGTGTGCCTGTACATATGTGTGTGGACACGTGTGTGTGTGTGTTCCTATATGTGTGTGGACACGTGTGCGTGTGCCTGTGTGTGTGTGTACATTTGTGTGTGTGTTCCTGTATGTGTGTGGACATGTGTGTGTGTGCCTGTGTGAGTGTGTGTACATTTGTGTATGTGTGTTCTTGTATGTGTGTGGACACCTGCGTGCGTGTGTGTGTGTTGGACACGTGTGTGATTGTGTGTGTGTGGACATTAGTGTGTGTGCCTGTGTGTGTGTGGACATTCATGTGTGTGCGGACCCATGTGTGTGTGCATGTATGTGTGGACATTTGTGTGTGTGTGTATACTTGTATGTGTGTGGACACCTGTGTGTGTGTGCATGTATGTGGACACGTGTGTGCTTGTGTGTGTGGACATTCGTGTTTGTGTGCCTGTGTGTGCGTGGACCCAAGTGTGTGTGCATGTATGTGTGGACATTTGTGGGTATGTGTGTGTGCCTGCGTGTATGGGTGTACGCTTGTTGTATGTGCCTGTGTTTGTGTGTGTACACTTGTGTGTGTGCCCATGTTTGTGTGTGGACACTTATGTGTGTGTGGCTGTGTACATTTGTGTATGTGTGCCTCTGTGTGTGAGTACACTTGTCATGTATGTGTGTGTGTATACTTGTGTATGTTTGTGCCTGTGTGTTTGTGTGTGTGTGGCGTACTGTGTCTAGGTAAGGTGTTTGAGAACTCTGGTTCTGGAGCTCTTCCTGGGTTCAAATCTGGTCCTATTCCTAGCTGCATTGTACTGAGAAAGTTGCTTAACCTCTCTGTGCCTCAGCTTTCCCATCTGTAAGACAGGACTAATGATGGGACCCACCTCATACATTATTGTGTGGTGTGAATGAATTTATACACATTAAATAAGTTCACAGCACTCGGCACAGAGAGGCACTTTAATAAGTGCTCATGACTCTTATTATTGAACCTCACTGGGTATCCTGCTGCAAAGCAGTGGAGCCCAGCCCCTTGGAAGCCAGGTTGGGGAAGGCAGTCAGGTGCTATATCCCTTCCCTTTCCTGGTGGGGAAGGTGGGGACTAGAGGTCATAGAGGGGTTCTTTGACCTCTGGGGCTATTCCCTGGGGCTGGGGGAGGAGAAGTTTGCTTTGTGCTGTAGTGCCCTCTATTGGGAGAGCCTAGGTCAGCACCATGGACAGAAGGACGCTGGGGGCAGGTAGCCACACCTCCGGCCACCCTGAGGCCCAGGGCTCCTGCTCAGCCAGCCTCTGAGGAAGAGGCCTGTCCTGCCATGACTCCCGGGTCTGAGTGCCAGGACTGCATGTGGAGACCCTGCTGATCCATTAGGAGACAGGAGCCGAGGGATGTTAAGCAAATTAAAAGCCTCAGGACTGTCCCTGGTGACTTTTTCCTTTGGCTAAGTCACCTCACCCTGTGCCCTCTGCCAACTGTGCTTCTCAGTGCTTCAGAGACGTCTTTCTCTGGGACAAAAGAAAGCCTTCAAAGCTGTATCTTATGAAACAGGAGCTGGAGGATCGGGCTTCCCCAGAGACGGTTGTGAATGCAGCCGTATTACTACCATCGTTATCATAGGGCAATAGACATGCACAGCACAGCCAGGCACCTTTGGGCAAAACCAACTGCACACCTGAGCAGGACACCTCCTCTCTGATGGGCCCAGTCAAAACATGTGATCTTGGCCCTCCGAGGAGGTTCACTGCCACAGGATGCCTACCAAGTGCCAGGCTTGTGCAAGACGCTGAGGAACAGAGGAGATAAGACTGAATGACTTACATTCATTCATTCATTTATTCATTCATTCATGCATCCATCCAACTAGTATTTATGGAGGACGCACTATGTGCCAGGCATTGGCTAGGCATAAAAATGATTATAATACAGGGTGATGTAAAAGAGAGTTGGAGTAATTCAGAAGTCCTGGGGCTGAAGGAGATCTCCAGCCTGCCAGGCCCAGTCCTTGGTCCTGGGAAGCACCCTCCCTTGGCTGTCAGGCCTGTGTTCCTCCTCACTAGCGTCTCCCCAGATGTCATTGTCTAGCTCCTTCTGCTGGTTCTGTTTTCTAGCTGGTGTGAGCTATGGCTGGGAGGAAACATCACTAAGGGGCCCTAGAATCCCACCTGCTCCTTGGCCCTCCTTTCCAACGGCTGGGGTGCAGGGAGTGCCACCAGGAAGCCTCACTCACTCAGGATCCACCTGAGGAACTGACGCTGTCCACCTGCCTGGCCACACACTGAGTTGAGGCTGGGCCTGGAGAGCAGGAAAGCAGCACAGTGAGGCACAGTATTTCCCTGCACAACTCAGACCAGCATGAGGGACCCCCCCAGCTTGATGCTATTCTCCAGCCAGGGAGCCCCTTCCACAGCGGGCTTAGAACCTAGGATGGACTTTGGGGTTTGTTGGCTTTTTCCTGGGTCAGATTGGGGAGGGGAGGGCCAGGGAGGAGGCTGTGCCCTGCAGCCCAAAAAGAAGGTGAGGGGGAGAGGTGACCTCAAGCTGACCCTCAGCAGCTTGAAGAAAGGGGAGACCTGGGTGGATGTGAGTGAGAGGGGGAAAAGAACAGCAGTCAAAGGGAGAAGAAACGACCTCCGGCTGCAGCGTTCATCCAGTGTTCAAGCCATATGCAGTCCAATCAACCTGCAACCAATTAGTCTGATTCAAAAAAAAAAAAAAATCCCACATAGGGACAAACTGTAATCAAACACCTATTTATAAGGGTTTATTACGATCATTATTATTATTTTACTGAGAGGATCATTCTAAAGCCTGTCGGGTGAACGTATGCTTTCAGATCTTCATAAATGCAAATCGCTCCTTCTGGGGTGAGTGAGCAACCTGAGCTTCAGGGTTGCCTTGGGAGGCAACGGGGTGAGGTTCCAGAGGGCAGGTGGCGGAAGCAGCCTGCTTCCATGGACATCTCCACGCAAGACCTGCTGAAGGCAGCACGGCAACCACCCACTGCCCACCCCACTCCCTACACCCTTCTCAGAGGGCTGCTGGAGATGGCACTGGCTATGTACCCACTGCTCATCTAGGTAAACAAAGCGACAGCCTGACTCAGCAACCTGCCGGAGATTCTCCATAAAAGGCCTGGGTCAAAGGCCCAGGGACCTGAGTTCTGAGCCCAGTTTTGCCCCTGACCCTGCTGGCTTTTCTGGCTCTTGCCAATCTTCTGGGTTCATGCCAATGGTGAAATTCTATCCTCTGAACTTCCTCATCGAACCACCTCCCCAGCCCACCCCAAGGGCTAGAGTACCCCTCCTCTTCATCCTCACAGGAGACCTCAAGGTCCACTGCCAGGCATGAGGCTCAATGGTGTGTGTGTGTGTGTGTGTGTGTGTGTGTGTGTGTGTGTGTTGGTGGGAGAGTAATCGTAAGATACAAGTCCCAAACCCATACTTCTCAGGCCTGGGGAGAAAAGGTGTCAGGTCTGGCAAAAAGGTGGAAACTTGGTTTCTGCCAGGAGGACACAGCCAGTTCTTCACCCATTCCTGGCTGTATCCAAGCATGTGGGAAAAAAGATAGAACACACTCTATTTCCGTGGGTCCCTGGGGAAAGGAGTGGCCGATATTTGGAAAGTTTCTGAACACGGAAACCCCTTCATCTTTCCAAATGAGGGCATTCATCGTTGTCAAGGCCAGAACTCCAGAGCCACACCCTGCCTGCCCTGCTCCCAGGATGGCCTCTTTCTCTCTCAGAAGGGAGGCCGCCTCCTTTCATCAGGCTGGGGAGGGGGAGCGCGATGGTAATCCTGGGGATAGGGGGAGCCTAGGTGGAGCGGATCCGATAGAGCTGAGCTTCCAGGGCTGGGTGTTGGGTCACCTGGGGAAGGGTTAAGAAGCTAGAGGCAGCAAGCCAGTTTTGAGTGAGGGGGAACCTGAGTAGGGGAGAGGGGAGGCTGGGAGGGGGTGAGCTCTCCTTCTCCCTGCAATAAATCGGCTTAGCGGACGAGAGCCGAACAGCCCAGAAAGGATTAAAGAAAAGTCTGTATAATACGCGGAGAGCGCGGCAAGGGGAGGGGGAGGAGGGCGGGGGGCGGGGAGAGGGGGAGGGACAGAGGGAGGGCGCGGGGAGCGGGGTGTTCGCGCCGCCGGGAGAGGCGAGCGCGAGGCAGAGAGAGCGCGATTCGGCTCTAAACTCCAGCGCTGCAGCCGATCGGACTCCGGGCCGTGGTGGGCACCGCGCGCAGTAGGGGATCCGAGAGCCGCGGTGAGCCCCGAGGACGCCCAGAGCGCGAGGGTCGCGGCACCTCGCAGAGCCGAAGCCGAGTCGAGCCGGGCGCCTGGGCGGCCCGGCCGCGGCGGCATGGGGGCGCCCCCGCGGCGCCCCGCGCTACCCGCCACCGCCTCGGCCAGCGGCCGGAGGCAGGAGCGCGCCTGAGCCCATGGCGAGGGGACCCGCCGCCGCCGCAGCCGCCGCCACTGCCGCCGCCACCCCTCCTGGGCACCATGCGAGCCGCCCCGAGCCTCCGCCGCTGCGTCTGCCTGCTGCTCCTCGCGATCCTGGACCTGGCGCGCGGTGAGTGCGCGGGCGCCAGGCGGAAGCCGGGAGGGGGACGCGCTGGGGGACGGGGCGCCGGGGGAGGGCGGGGGCCGGGGTCGCTCTGAGAGGCTCCCGCTGCGAGCACCGGTCCTGCCTGGGATCTGTGGAGCTGATTGGCTTGATGAGGGAGGGAGGACACCTCTTGGAGCGCGCTCGTGGGTTTGTGCCCGTGTGTGTGTGTGTGTGTGCGCGCGCGTGTGTATACAAGCAGGTGTCTTTGTTGTGTCTCTGTGTGAGGGTGTCCGGGAAGGACCTCTGTGGGGAGAAGGTGCAGGAGTGTATTTAGAGAGGCGAGTGTGTGTGTGTGTGTGCGCGTGTGATGGTGTGGGGTCTGCGTGTGAGTGAGCGAGTGTCTGGAGGGGTGTTAGAGTGTCTGTGTCAGTTACACAGAGAAGGTGTGTGTGTGAGTGAATGTTGGGGGGTGTGAACATGTGCCAGCATCTCGGTGAGGGTGTGAAGTGTGTGAGCTTGTGTCTCTGTGGGTGTGAGATGTTGGAGGTGGGTATGTGAGGTTTGGTGTTTCACGCGTGTCCCGAGTGTGCGGGTCTCTTCAGGGGTATGAGACAGCGGATGACTATTTCTGTGTTCACAAGAGATTGGACTATGAGACTTGGGCAGGAGTGTGCTTATCTGGGATGGGTGGGGGTGTAGGTGCGTGGGGGCCGTGTGCTTCGTGGGGCTGGGAGTGTGTGTAAGCTTGCCACGGAGCGTGTGGTTCTTGTGTGCAGGAAGATATGGACGCATCCGGGGCTGGGGAGTTGTGAGCAGCTCTGCGTGTGTGTGTGTGTGTGTGTGTCCCGTGTGGACTTGCACCCGGGCTAGGCTAAGCCAACTGGCAGGAGGTTGAAGCCAAGCGGGTTCTCCGGAGCCTGTGAGAGGTGGCTCCGCAGCCCCAGGATCCGTGGTTCGCCGCCGGCCTCCCGCTCAGCTAGCGCCGCCGCGTAGTGGGTCTTAAATGGTGACAGAGCCGAACCTGGCGACCCCGGCACCGTTCGCGCAGTGATCGGAGAGCGAAAGCTAGGCTAAAAGCCAGGCGGGAGGAAGGGGGGACCCGCGAAGAGCCGTGGGCACCAGGACTAAAGAAAGGGTCCGTGTCTGGGATCCTCCTCGGAGGCCGTTGCCAACCCCAGCCTGTCTGGAGTAAGCCTGGCCTCCGCCTCGGAGAGGGAGGGGGACGCGAGGTGCCAAAAAGTCGCCTTTATGATCAATAAGATCTCGACCCCTAGCCCCACTGGGCGATAGAGGTGGGCATCACCTCTGTCCTTTGCCATACCCTTGTCCCAGCAGGAGGTGCTTAGCCAGGCTCTGAGAGTGCCTGCCAGGAAGTGGTGCCCCCTTAGAAATGACCCCACCTCCTTCTACCCCGAAGTCCTTGAGGAGTGCTGGGTCTGCGGATGGGAGAAGCTGCAGAATTTGAGCCTGGAAGGTGGTCCTGGCAGCGAGGGGGGAGGGGTTGGTGTAACCCAGAAGGAATGCGAGCCCTGTACTTTGTTCCCCTACCCTTGGAACAAGAGACTTTCCAAAGTGGATCAAAATCTCCCCCCGCAACTTTGGGGTGAGAGCTCCCCCCTTCGGATGCCTCTAAGGGAAAGGTTATATGGGGGAGGTCCCAGTTCCAGCGCCGCCGAGGGGGCACTGGGCTTTGTTGAAAGGCACTGGAGCCCTCACCTGGACATCGCAGGGAGCGGGGGCTGGAGGTTGGGGGCCGGAGGTAAGCACCCCTTTCCTTGGGAATGCGCAGAACGGAGAGACGCGGCTGGGTCGGGGAGGGAACTGATAGGAAGGGCTTGGTGGGAAACCCCGGCTCCGTCAGGATCGCACCCTGCGAGCTCTCCCTGGAACCCGGGAGCAGCGTTCTTCTGGCTGCTGGGCTGCAGAGAGCTGACCCGGCATCCTGGCGCCTCCTCTCCCTATGCCCGCCTCTGCGGGCTGCGGGAGGAGGGGGGCTGGCGTGCTGAGAGTGAGCGCATCTGGGCCGGGGGAGCCAGCGCGGCCTCCGAGCTCCTCTGCTCTGGATGAAGGAAGAGCGCAGACGCGGATCGCGAATGGGAAACTTTCTGCGTCTGGAGCGCAGGGGGAGGTCCGAGGCCGCCGGGAGCCCTCTCTTCTCGGCAGAGGAGAACGCACGAGGGTGGGGTCCCTCCTTCTTCCTTCCAAGACTGTACCCAGAATAGGGGGCGGGGTGCGAGAAGAGTCCATGAGAGACGCCAGAGGCGGGCTGTGCCGGAGGAGGGCGCCCTTCCTGGAGGTGGCCGGAGAGGTGCACCTGCCAGCGGCTTAGCGGGGCCACCTGCCTGCCTCGGAGGGCGGGGAGAGGAGCAACCCCAGCTGGCCTTCGCGAACGTACTGGCGGCCACTGCTCCGGGTGGGGCACGGCCAGAGCGCCCTCGCCGGTTCTGCCCCTTTGGGTGGCAGAGCAAGGGTGCCCGAAGCAGGAAAGGCGGGTCTGGCAGAAGGAAGGAGGGCGCTGCCCCTCGCACCGGCTGGGCCGGAAGTCCTTGCCCTGTCTCCCCACTCTCCAGAATCAAACCCTCCAGAGGGGAACCCCATATTTCTCGGGCCTCCCTGGGGTCGGGGGGCTCCTGGGCGTTTTCAACTCCTCCAGCCCTCGGGAACCGTGCCTGGGCACTTCTGGGAAGTCCTGCGCTGGGGCCTGTGCAGTGGCGACGGGCTGGGGGTGGAGCGGTCCTTGGAGCTGCTGTTTAGCCCTGGGGAATGCCCCACTGAGAGCAGGGTGGAGGCAGCTCCAGTTAGGGGCAGCGGGCGGCCCCAGCCGGAGGTCTCCGGGATTGCGCTGGCGGGGCGGGCGGCCCCGCCTGTTCTGTGTCTCCGCAGCCGCGTGTCAGCAGGTGGGTGGGATGGAGGGGCTGGCTTCGCTGGGCCGCGGCAGCCGCAGCGCCGAGACTGCGGGGGCTGTGAGCGCGCGAGCGGGTGTGACGACTTTATATATTTATCCTCCCTTCACACGCCCCCTTCCCACCGGGCGGGGGCTCTGGCGCGGCAGGGTTTCTTCCCCAGCGCCAGCCGGGGGAGTTCGGGGCCCTGGTCCCGCCCCTAGCCATAAACCCCACCCACTTCCACCCTCACAACCACCCTGCAAATGAGAATTTTTCCTTTTCGTGTTGTAAGTGCAGAGAATATTCGAGCTGGAGCGACCTCGGAGATCACTTACTTCGGTGGTTTTGAAACTTCTGTATTTTTCTTTTTCTTTTAAGCAGGAGAACCCTTTTAGAGGAAGCATGATCACCCTCCTAAAATCTCAATACCTTGAACAAGATGATGGGTCCGAAAGTAAAGCTGCCCTGGTCGATGCTGGGGATGAGGCCCGCTTCCAGCACTCCTTCCACACAAGTCTTTAACAACCTCAGATTGCTCCCTTCCTCCGCAGCTAATATCATAGCTGGGGTTTTGTTTTTTCAATAGCCCCGATTATATGGATCAGCTGCTATGTGTGAACAGAATGCCGGCTGCTGCTTCGCAGTCCTCATTCATGCTGCAAGATGGATTTAAGATCTTCTTTTCACAGATTAGGAAACTGAGGCTCAGAGGTTTAAGACTTGTTAATTACAGAAGTATAGACTCCTTCCCGTTTCCTCCTAGTTCTGCCTAAGACTCCTCTTTCCTCCCAATCTTCCCTCTCTCTGGCTGCAAAGAATCCCTTGGGCAGGGCATGTGAGCAGAGAAGGACCCAGGCCATCTGATTGATGCCTCAGGTCTGCCCAGCTACTCTCATATTTCAGAACCTGTCACACACACACTTGAACTTCACTACACTCTGGCAAGATGGGCAAGGTGGAGGAGTTTAGGGGACTTGCTTAGGTGCCTGCTTTATAGCAGTGTGTGACTTCAAAGGCAGAGACCAACAAAAAGGAGGCTGGTTAGTTCTATTAACTGGATTTCCTGGGATCTGCAGAGGTATTTAACCCGGGCAGTTGACAACCTAGCTACCATCTTGCCCACCTCTGCTACAGCCCTAGGCCACCAGGAATTCATTTATTCATGCATCCAACAAATGCTGATTGTATGCTATTGTGCCAGACTCGGTGCTGAGCATTGGGAACGTGGCCCTGAACACCGCCCTGCCTCTGTGGTGTTTAAGGCTCAGTGGAAAATTGATGCTTCATTTAGAGGGAGGAAGGGGCTATTATCGCTCTCTGGCCCTAATTGAGCCAGGCATCATGCCATGTGGTTTATCATTCTTGTCTCATACAATCCTTACAAGCACCCTGAGAAGTAAAATGAGGCCCATTTTGCAGATGAGGAAACTGAGGCTCAGAGAGGCTAGGTGATTTTTCCAAGGCTACCGAGTCACTGAATGGCAAGTAGGCATTCAGATACAGGGCTGTCTGACTCCAGGACCTGTGCTTCCTCCCTTCATGCTCTGCGGTCTCCGGGCGATCATTTCCTGAGTCCCAGCCAAACAGATGTGTCCAGTTCCCTGTCTGGATGCCTGACTCCTTCCCAAACCCACGCTGAGATAGAATCATCCAGGGTATTCATCTGCACAGAGGGAGAGGGAGTGTCCCTGAAAGCTACTGCCATCACCAAGAGAATGAATAGACATCTGCTGTGGGCAGGGCACATCTGAAAAGAGCAAGGCCTACCAGTGTGATCCTCATCCCAGGGGAGTGAAAGACTGGGCATGCTTCCGAAAAGATGAATGGCAATCCATTTTGTCCATCCTCCCCTCCACCTCCTTTCCTCCCTTTTCCACTCCTGTTCCTCCCATCCCCTCTTTTTCCTCCTCCTCCTCCTCCTTCTTCTTCATCATCTTCTCCTCCTCCTCCTCCTTCTTCTTTCTCTTCCTCCTCCTCCTCCTTCTCCTTCTTCTTCTCCTTCCTCCTCCTCCTTCGCCTTCTCCTCCCCCTCTTCCTCCTCCTCCTCCCCTTCTGCTTCTACTCCTTCTTCTTCCTTCTCCTCCTCCTTCTTTCTAATAAAAGGATCTTTTGTAAGTGGAGGAACTGGGATTTTCAAACCCAGATCTTAAGCAATCTGGAGACAGCTGCTTTTCCATCACTGGAAAGGAAGTACAGCAGCCCTTAGCACTTGTAGGAGGGTGCAAAGCTGTTCATTTCAAATGATGAGTGTTGGTAGTGGTAAAATATTTGACATCACTTCCTAAGAGGTATCCTTCAGGATGAAATTCCAGGGAAGACTGGGGTGGTGAGATCCTGGAACCTACCTTTATGCTTTCAATGAGCTCTGGGAGTGGAGGGGCCCCTTGTTCATTAAGACCTCTGGCCAAGATTGCATGGATAGAGCAAATAAAGATAGTGTGTATGGGAATGGAGGCGTAGGCTCTGTCCAGTCACCGCTCTCGCCCAAAGATGCATGGCAGGGGGTGGGGTCTTTCTCAGACTCAGACTTCTGTCCCCTCCCAGGAAAGGAATCTGGTGTTTGGCTGTCCACCAGCCTTTATTACATCTCCTGGCCGCATACTAGGTTTGCTTTGGGAAATCACACCCACCCACCCCTATCCCCTAAGCACACAAATTTTATGACATCTTGATGGGTTAGATTACCGGATAAGGCATCCCCAAGACAGGCCCTGAAATCTGAATATTGAGCAGAGTGTCACAAAGTCTGAGAACCACTGGAATGTCCTCCTTGCCACTGGGACCCCCAGGAAACTGTACTTTGTTGGTTTCCTGAGACTGATAATGATGGGGCCCACCTCCCAGGGCGCTGAGAGGATGGAATCAGGCTTCACAAGCAGAGCTCTGAGCTCAGTCCCATAGGCTCTGATGCTTGTTACGGGTGCTAACCATGGTCATGGTCAGTGCCCGCTGAAGCTGCGCCAGACCTTGTGTTCCTCGACTTTTCCATAGTGTCCTCATTGGTTACATATTTTGGCTTGAGAGTCTAGTGTCAATTTCTGCTGCTTGCAAAGAAAGGGTCCCATGTAATGACCTCCCTAGCTGTGATGACTGGTGCTAGACTTGGAGTTACCAGTCGCTGCACTCTTGGTGACGCACAGAGGATGGTTCAGGCTCTCTGGCTGGGGGTGACTAATCCCACCGCCTGCCTTTGTGGTTTCCCTGGAGTCCTGAGACCCATTGCATGTGGTCTAAGATCCAAGTTGTTCTCCAGTAGTAAAATATACAGACGGAGCCAATCTTATTATGAACTTCCCATCCCCTGCCCCATGAGACCCTGCTCCACGCAGACAGGGACCCCATTTGGTTCTGTTCACTATGGAGTCTTCCCCACAAAACACGTAGCAGGTGCTCAGCGGGTTGTTTGTTTGGGTGATTAGGCTACCTCTGGCCTTCTGACATGTGCATCCTGGTTTTGAAGAGGGCTGAGCATGTGGCTGTCTATTTCTATGGAAAATTGCATGAAAAGGCTTATAGCATGTAGAATTGAGGCTGGATTTGCAGGTGGACTTCCTGGCAGCAAAGAGGTTCTGGTCCTGGAACTACATTCTCTGTTTCTGAAGTTTCTCAGATAATCAAAGTAATGGAGGCCCTGACGAGGCATCTCAACTCTCTACCTGCTGGCAGCGCTTGAAAATGGGCAGAATACTTCCACACCCATTATTCCATTTAAACCTCCCATCAGACGTGGAGGCAGCTCTTGTACCCATTGAACAGGTGAGGGACAATGAGGCCCGGGGAGATGAAAGGATGGCAGTAGGCACTGACTGGACTGGAACCCAGATTCCCATGGCTGCAAACTCAACCTTCTTCCCATCCTCAACCCATCGCTGGGCTTCATTCAGCCCACAGGGATCTGGCATCAGACAGGTCAATTTCCCATGTGCTTACAGGCCAGTGAGCTTTGGCCTGAAGTGTGCGCTGTGAGCTGCGTGCTGCTGTAGCCACTTTGCTGATGTGACTTCCTCCATCCTCCTCTGCTGTCTAGGTGGGTGTTACATCCCCAGTCACAGGTGAGGATACTGATATGCCCATGGTCACACAGCTCACTGTCTCCCCTGTCCCCGAAGTCTCGTCCTGCTCAGAGATTTCTGGCCTTAGCTTCACCATCCTCCACCTTCTTCCCAACTTCCGGCCTTTCTTGGCTCGGAGAGCAGACATCTGCCCTCAGCTAGCACAGCCCCTGGCTCTCTATAAGGCTTCCTCCAAGTCTCTGCTCACCCACATCTTCCCTCCACAGCCCCCCTCCACAGACACACGGACTCAGGTATGCCCTCAGCATTTCGGCAGCAGCACTTTGGGCAACCCTGTGAAAGCAGCCCTCCTCTGGGGCTGGAGATGGTTGGGGTGGTCTCCCTCCAGAACAGAGCTCTTAAAGGTGAGCATCCCTGCACCCCTGGCCATGGCACCCAGCCTGGCTCTGAGCACATGGATCCTCAAGATTTGTTTGTTGAATGAATGAATGATGTCTCCCGTGAGCCTGAGGTTCGGTTCAAACACTAGACTCAGGCTTGTTTCCTGGCCCTGCTCGGTCACCTCTGGAAGTCCTTTCTGGTGTGAGAATGTGTCCACTGTCCATCTCTGTTCCATAGACCACAGCGGCATCACAGCTGGTATCTGGGGGAAAGGCCAACACTGCAAGGTGGTGGGAAGACCAAGGAGCCTTGTGTCCCCTCTGTGTTCTCCTTGGAGAGGGGACTGTCCTTGATGGGTGATGGTAGGAGGATTTGGGAAGATAAGGAAAGAATGAAGGTGGGAGGGAAGGAAGGAGGATGAGAAGGAAGGAAGGGAGGGAGGGAGAGAGAAAGAGGAAGACAGAAGGAAGGAAAAAAGGAAGGAGGAAGGAAGAAAGAAAGGAGGAAGGAAGGAAGGAAAAAAGGAAGGAGGAAGGAAGAAAGGAAGGAGGAAGGAAAGAAGGAAGGAAGAAGGAAGAAAGCAGGAAGGAAGGAAGAAGGAAGAAAGAAAGGAGGAAGGAAGGAAGAAGGAAGGAAGGAAGGAGGAAGGAAAGAAGAAGGGAGGAAGGAAAGAAGAAGGAAGGAAGGAAGGAAGGAGCGAGCATTCACTGAGCAACTACTATGTGACAAACCCTGTGCCAGACATGTTCACACTTAACGTCATATTCAACTATTCCAGAAACGCCCATTTGGGAGAAAATATTCTCCCCTTTTGCAGATGAGGTAAAGAGATTTGGAGAGATTGCTTGACTTACCCAAGTCAGGGGCAGAGCCAGACTCACACCCAGCCATTGATTTGCACATCTCTTCCCAACTCTTGAGTTTTTCCCATCGGTAGCTTGAAACGGACCATTACTGGAGTATTCACACAGTGAAAATCAGCAAGCTATACATCAGGGCCTCCCTCACCCCAGAATTGGCTGTTACACACTTGCCAGCACACCCCTGGGCATGCCCATCCATCCCCAATGCCCGTCTCTGCGGAGCAGCCTCCTGGGGTTAATGTGATTTGGCTTCCATCTGCACTGGGCTCACACTGTCAACCACTTCCTAACAAAGGATCCTTGGGCCAGGCACTCGCTCTTCTGAGTCATAGTTTCCATGTCTTTTAAAAATGGAGGCTGAGTGAGATAGAGGAATAACCCGTGAAAGCTTTTGGCATGTAACTGGCCCCTCCCTTCCTCCTGATGGGACCAGCAGGCCGTGGAGATCCGAGAGGAGAGGGGTCACTGTTTCTTCTCCCTCTGCTGGAGCTGCTTTGGGCGAGAAGTCCACGGATCCAGTCACTTCCATTAATGAAGCAGTAAACCCAGGTCTGATTCTGGACTGACAGAGACCTCTCGGGGAGTTTCAGGTTGTGGGTAACTCCACATTCATTGAGAACAAAAAAAATCACGTGTAATCAAATGGCTGACACAGGGGTACCAAGCTTGTGTCTCTGGGGATTAAAGGGAGTTGGCCCAGGAAGGCCCTGAGGGATTGAAACAATCTTGACAGGTCAGGAGGGGGTTCCAGGCAGGGGAAACTGCATGTAAAAGCCTCCGGGGACAAAGGGGACTGCTGTCTCAGCAGGTGAGGTTTGGAGCCATGAGGCACCTGGCCTCGCTTAAGTGCGGTTCTTGGTTGAGAAGCTAGGGAGGAGGTTGGAGGAACTGGCAGAGACCTGCCTGCCAGGGAAGGGGTCTGGATTTGAGCCCACGGGCTGAGGGGAACTGTTTAAAAGAGTGGCATGGCTTTCCCAGAGCAGTGCTCTAGGAAGATTAATTTGGCTTTTCTGGGCCACCTGAAGCTGGAAGCTCTTTGGAACCTCCACTGGGTTATAAATGGTTGCTCTGGGACACCCAAAGAGACAATGGACTCAAACTGACATGCCATTGTTTGGAGATGGCCCACTTCTCCCAGCGCATCCTGACTCGGAGAGGAGGGAGAGCCAGGCCCCTGCCCAGGTCCTACAAAGGTCGCACAGCCCGGAATGGGGCTGCCCCAGCCCGAGTGCAAACCTTGGGCCTGACCCAAGAGTGAAGGGAGGAGGAGCACGGTCCTGGGGAGAAGCTTCTAGATCTCCAGTGGGCATGGGCTCTGTGGTCCGACTGGCCTTCAGATTCCATCTCCACCACTTGTCCAATATGTGGACTCAAGTAACCTCTTCATTGCTTCTCGCCTTGGTTTCTTCAACTGCACTTACAGCTCTTCGTGCTGACCTCGTAGGGTGTGGGCTGTGGGGAAGAGTGAACGGGTAACACCAGGAGGCCATCTGCACGGTGGTTAGCACACAACTGGTGTTTGAAAATCGGTTGTTCCCTTGATGATGTTTGGCTCCCCACCATGTGGTAGGACCACCCTTCAAGTTTGAAGGGAAAGATGTGTCTGTAACCCCCGATGCCCACTAGGAGAGGATGGATGGCAAGTTTCCCCATGTGGATCACTGGAAGAACCTTTGGGTTTGGAATTACAGAGCATCCGAGCCAGAAGGGAGCTGGGAAATTATCTGCACCATCTCTTCTTTCCCCATTTTAGAGATGAGAAAACTAAGGCCAGAGAGAGGAATGAGTCCTCCTTTGTAGGATGCACTGAGCATGATGTGACGGGCAGGTCTTCTCCCTCAATGTCAGGGGCCCGTCCCAGGGCTTGGCCAGGTGGACCCAACACCTGAAGAGCCTGGCGTGGGAAACCCTCTGGGTCTCCTGAAATTGGTGGGGACCTTGGCAGTGCTTCAGTAGGGAGCAACCCCCAGCCTCCTACATCACAGGACAGCTTGGGAGTCGCCAGGGAGAGAAGCAGCTGAGCCTTTGGGTATTTTTTTTGTTCCTTTGCCAAGCTGTTCCCTTTGCCCTTTTGTTTCTCTTTCTGCAGAGGCACTCCGCACTCCTCTGATGGGCTTGTCTGTCACCAATCTTTGGCGCTTCCTTTATCTCCTCAGCACCATCTCTTCCTCCTTTTCTCCCTAACGCCGCCCCAAAGGAAGGCGTCCATCATGGGCTGCCCTGGCATCATTCTGGGCTCGCCTAGGCCGGGGGAGGGGCAGCACAGGCCTCCAATACACTGGCAGAGGCTGGGGCGGCTGGAGGGTGGGTAGCTGTGGCATCCTGAGCTGGTGTTCACCGCCCAAGTGCTCTGGTTTTGTTGAGTGGGTATTCAGACCATACAATAGCTAAGAGCCGAAGGAAGGCCAGGTGTCTGGTTCCACAGAAGCAGGTGATGAGTTGCTAATTGTCACCCAGCACCTAATGTCCCAGGCAGGGGCGGAAGGAGTGAGGTGGGGGCCAGCAAAGGCAGTCACATCACAAAGACTTCTTTGTTCCCATCTGCAGCAGAGAAGTGGGTCTGATCTCAGCTTGGAAGCACAGAGGCATCAAAAGCCAATTCCTAGAGCCTGTTGCCTAGCGGAGGAGCTTTTGGGAAGGTGGGGGGAAGAAGGACAAGTTACCCCAGGGAGAGCATAGGGGTTACCTCATAGGGAGGAGTTCGTCATTCCCAGGCCAGTCAGGCTTGCAGAAAGCACCTTCTTGTTTCAGGAAGCAGTAGAGCCTTCCTCTCTCCCTTCCTCCCTCCCTCCCTCCCTCTCTCCCTCCCTCTCTCCCTCTCTCCCTCCCTCCCTTCCTCCCTCCTTCTCCCTTCCTCCCTCCCTCCCTCCCTCCCTCCTTCTCCCTTCCTCCCTCCCTCCCTCTCTCCCTCCCTCTCTTCTTCTCTCCTTCTCCCTTCCTCTCTCCCTCCCTTCCTCCATCCTTCTCCCTCCCTCCCTGAGTCCACGTGTTCTCATTGTTTCACACCCAACTATGAGTGAGAACATATAGTGTTTGGCTTTCTGTTCTTGTGTCAGTTTGCTGAGAATGAT
>CAUYLG010061612.1:0-20543 GCA_963573385.1 Cacajao melanocephalus | reverse complement strand
CCTCCACCTTCTGGGTTCAAACAATTCTCCTGCCTCAGCCTCCCAAGTAGCTGAGATTACAGCCACCCACCATGACGCCCAGCTACTTTTTGTATTTTACATTTCTCATTGTGTAATTTCTTTTAGCTTAGTTTATAGGCTTATGTTAATCTTTATAATTTTGTCTACATCTGTAAGTATGATTTAGATTAATAAACAGCCTTTTTGTCTGGGCATGGTGGCTCATGCTTATAATCCCAGCAGTTTTGGAGGCCAAGGCAGGAGGATCTCTCTCTCCTTCTCTCTCTTTTTTTTTTTTTTAAATGAGTTGGAGTTTCACTCTTGTTGCCCAGGCTGGAGCGCAATGGTGTGATCTTGGCTCACCACAACCTCCGTCTCCCAGGTTCAAGCGATTCTCCTGCCTTAGCCTTCTGAGTAGCTGGGATTACAGGCATGTGCCACCCTGCCCAGCTAATTTGTTATATTTTTAGTAGAGATGAGGTTTCTCCATGTTAGTCAGGCTGGTCTCCAACTCCCGACCTCAAGTGATCCACCTGCCTTGGCCTCCCAAAGTGCTGGGATTATAGGTGTGAGCCACTGTGCCCGGCCGGGAGGATATCTTGAGGCCAGGAGTTTGAGACCAGCCTGGGTAACTTAGTGAGACCAGCCTGGGTAACATATCCTGCCTCTACAAAAGGTTAAAAAAAGTAGGTGAGCATGGAGGCATGCACCTGTGGTCCCAGCTACTTGGGAGGCTGAAATAGGAAGGATTTCAGCCTGGAAGTTGAGGTGACAGTGAGCTATGATGGTGCCACTGCACTCCAACCTGGGCAACAGAGTAGGACCCTGTCTGAAAAAAAAAGAAGGCCTGGCACGGTAGCCCATGCCTGTAATTCTAGCACTTTGGGAGGCCGAGGCTGAGGCCAGCAGATCACCTGAGGTCAGGAGTTCAAGACCAGTCTGGCCAGCATGGTGAAACCTCATCTCTACTAAAATACAAAAGTTAGTTGGGCATGATGGTGGGTGTCTGTAATCCTAGCTACTTGGAAGACTGAGATGGGAGAATTGCTTGAACCTAGGAGACAGTGGTTGGAGATCATGCCACTGTCCTTCAGCCTGGGTAACAGAGCAAGATTCCATCTAAAAGAGTGTGCCACTATTTTTTTGTTGTTGTCGATACAGTCTTACTCTGTAGCCAGGCTGGAGTACAGTGGCGCGATCTTGGCTCCCTGCAACCTCCGCCTTCCGGGTTCAAGGGATTCTCCATCTCAGCCTCCCGAGTAGCTGGGACTACAGGTGTGCACCACCAAGCCCAGCTAATTTTTGTATTTTTAGTAGAGACAGGGTTTTACCATGTTGGCCAGGCTGGTCTCAAACTCCTGACCTTGTGATCTGCCCACCTCAGCCTCCCAAAGTACTGGGATTACAGGCTTGAGCCACTGTGCCTGGCCAGTGTCCCACTAATTTTCCTTGTAAGTTAATTTAAGTTAATCTGTACAGTTTTTGCAAGTACTAACTAAAGTTGATTTGTTTGTTTAGTAAAATTAAAAATGGTAAATGAGGAAGAGTTTAATATAAATTATATTATTTAGAACGTTGATTTCATTTTTACAGACCTTAACACGTGAACAGAAAGAAGGAGCCTTCTCCAATTTTCCTATTTCTGAAGAGACTATAAAGCTTCTGAAAGGTATGCAGTTTTTTTTTTTTTTTTTTTTTTGCTTTTTTTTTTGTTTTTGAGGTGGAGTCTCGCTCTGTCACCCAAGCTGGAGTGCAGTGGCGCAGTCTTGGCTCACTGCAACCTTTGCCTCCCAGGTTCAAGCAATTCTGCTGCCTCAGCCTCCTGAGTAGCTGGGATTATAGGCACGTGTCACCACACCCAGCTGATTTTTGTATTTTTAGTAGAGACAGGGTTTCACCATATTGGCCAGGCTAGTCTTAAACTCCTGACCTCGTGATCCACCTGCCTCGGCCTCGGAAAGTGCTGGGATTACAGGCGTGAGCCACCGTGCCCAGCCTATTGTCATTTTCAAATGAATGTATTTTTTCCTAATGCTAGTCTTAAATATTTTAATGGAATCTCATTTTACAGGTCGAGGGGTAACATACCTCTTTCCTATTCAAGTTAAGACCTTTGGTCCTGTATATGAAGGAAAAGATTTAATAGCTCAAGCACGGACAGGAACAGGAAAGACATTCTCTTTTGCCATTCCCTTGATCGAAAGACTCCAAAGAAATCAAGAAACAATTAAAAAAAGCCGCTCACCAAAGGTAATCATTATAGCGAGTAAGAGCTTTAAATGTTAACCTAACAGAAAGGGAAAGAAAGAGTTATACTAGTCTTAAGTTACTAGTGCCCCCAAGATAGAAAAGTAGAGCTGTGGCATAAAGCAAAAATATGTTATTTTTCACAAAAAGAAATCTCAAGAGAAGTTAAAGTGAAGTGCTTATTACATATGAATGTGATGTGCATGGATCCATAGATGTCTTTGATAATTTTATGTATTATAAAGCCAGTAAATCTTATTTACAGTTTATATATTTAGTTGACCCTTTTCTTTTTTTTTGAGATGGAGTTTCGCTCCTGTTACCCAGGCTGGAGTGCAGTGGCGCGACCTTGGCTCACTGCAACCTCCGCCTCCTGGGTTCAAGTGATCCTCCTGGCTCAGCTTTCCAAATAGCTGGGATTACAGCTATTACACCCACCATCATGCCCAGCTAATTTTTGTATTTTCAGTAGAGACAGGGTTTCACTATGTTGGCCAAGCTGGTCTTGAACTCCTGACCTCAGGTGATCTGCCTGCCTTGGCCTCCCAAAGTGCTGAGATTATAGGCGTGAGCCACCCCACCCAGCCTAGTTGGCCCTTCTCTTTTTTTCCATCCTGGCCTTTGCTTTTAAACAAATGAATTTTCTAAAGGGGTGTTCATTTATCTGTCATTCGGTAAATGTTCAATATTATTTATTTCAGTGTTGACTTATTTTCCCTTTAGTATAGAAAGCTTCATGAATTTTCATGTCATCCTTGTGCAGGGGTCATGCTAATCTTCTCTGTGACATTCCAATTTTAGTGTATGTGCTGCTGAAGTGAGCACACACAGATGCACTTTTTAAGAAGAGTATTATAGAAATGATATTGCCAGTTCTTATATTATTGGAGTACTAGACATCTCATTTTATAAATGTAAAATCAACCAACAGAGGCGACTAGTAAAATGTAAGCCTAAAATATGACCTAAAAAGCAAAGCGGTGTACACTTAAGGTTTGTAAAAACGAAGAAAAATATTATCATCATATGAACAGCTGTATGACTAAAAGTAATTTGTTCTTTGTAAGGCTCTTGAGTGGTATTATAAAAGCAAATTAACATACATAAATATAATTAAATCATAATAGTCTTGGATCAGCTATGCTGACTTACAGGATAAATGGATAAATCTTTTTGGAGAGTTATGTTTTTGGGATGAAATTAGGAAAAGACTGAAATAGGACATAATCTCAACACTTTTTTTTTTTTTTTTTTTTTTAAAGAGATAGGGTCTTACCCTGTTGCCCAGGATGGAGTACAGCAGGGTGATCATGGCTCACTGTAACCACGAACTCCTGGGCTCAAGCAATTCTCTCCTCCTCTCAGTCTCTCCAGTAGGTAGGACTACAGGCAGGTGCCTGCCACCATACTTGGTTAATTTTTAAATTTTTTGTAGAGTAGAGGTCACACTATGTTGCCCAGGCTGGTTTTAAACTCCTGTCCTCAAGCAATCCTTCCACCTGGACTTCCAAGGTGTTGGGATTATAGGTGTTAACCAACATGCCTGGTCCCAAAGCTGCCTTAAAAAGCTTTTGTATGAGACAGATGTTAACTGGAGATTCCAGCTCTGCCATTTCTAGCTGTTTGATTTTGAGCAAGACTACTTCTCTGAGACACAAGTCTCTCATCTATGAAAATGGTGTAATAATGCCACCCATGGGTTTTTGTGAAACTCAAATTAGATAATTCCTGTAAAGCATTAGTTCGTAGCACATGGTGAACATTCATTCATTTAACAAATATTTTTGAGTTTCTTGTACTGTACCAGGCACTGTTTGAAGTGTTAGGAATATAGTAACCCAAACTGACATAAATCCCTGCCTTCATGGAGCTTACATTTTATTGGGTGAGATAGACAATCAGCAAATTAGTAAAATATTATCTTAGGTGGTATCAGGACTGAGAAGAAATGATAAGGGGAGGGAGATATGAAAGAAGGCTTGAGAACCTCACTGAAGAGACCTGAAGGAAGGGAGGAGGATATAATAAATACATGCCGGTGTTCTTATTTGCTATTTGTACTGTGTCTTTAAGTACTTACGACATTAATATTGAGATTCCTGGTTTTAAATGCACCTAAAAAAAGTCTTCTCGATTTTAACTTACATAAGTCTTTAGAAAAGTATCTTTTTGTTTTTTAAACCTTTTGCTCAGGTACTCGTTTTGGCTCCAACAAGGGAACTGGCAAATCAAGTAGCCAAAGACTTCAAAGATATAACTAGGAAACTCAGTGTGGCGTGTTTTTATGGTGGAACATCATATCAAAGCCAAAGTGAGTAAATATGTATGAAAGAAGTGCAAAGATATATTTGATACTTAAATTTAAAGAAATAATGTGAAAGTGTGATTTTCACATATTGGTGGCATTTCTCTCTTCTCACAGTTAATCATATTCGAAATGGTATTGACATCTTGGTTGGAACCCCTGGTCGTATCAAAGACCATCTGCAGAGTGGCCGATTGGATCTTTCTAAACTGCGCCATGTTGTACTCGATGAAGTGGATCAAATGTTAGATTTAGGTTTTGCTGAACAAGTTGAAGATATTATTCACGAATCCTACAAAACTGGTATATCCTAATTCAAAATAAGCACATTAGCAATTACTCTTCCATCTTAAACACAAACAAGTTTTTATTTAATAATTTTTATTTCAGTGTCCCCAGTGTTCTAACAAAGTTCTGTCTTCTAGTGTCCCCCTGCGATTCATGTTGACTAGAAAAGAATAGTGCTGAGATAATTTGTTCTAACAAAACTAAAATAATTTGGTATCTGTTCTGTCTCTGAAAAAAGTATGATAGCATCCTTTTAACTATTTTCTTAGCTTCCTATGCATTTTTCTTTTTTTTTTTTATAGTTAGTAGTTAGATTTACTAACTCATTGATTTCTATGTTCATTGTTACTTCTTAAATTCTCCCCTTCCTTCTGGGTTCAGTTCTCTTCATAATTGTCCCCATTTTTGCAAGTTGAAAATTTTAATAATTGCAGTGAATTCTGTGTGTTAAAAATTCACCCCAAGGTTTGAATTTTTCATTTTTTTTTTTGAAGCTCGGGGGGGATTTTTAAGAGCTGGCTACATCATGGGAAATTAAGAAAACATTTGAATTCTTTTTGTTTATTTAAGATTCTGAAGACAATCCTCAGACTTTGCTTTTTTCTGCAACTTGCCCACAGTGGGTATACAAAGTTGCAAAAAAATACATGAAATCCAGATATGAACAGGTTGACCTTGTTGGAAAAATGACTCAAAAGGCTGCAACCACTGTGGAAGTAAGTAGCTTTCTAGCATGATAGATTTTAGCTTTTAGTTGGTATTTACTTTTGACATTTGTTGAAGCTGAACCTAAGTTTTGGATTCTTATTCAGGCCTAATCTCTGTTTTCTGCTCTTAGTCAATAAGATACCTATATATTTTTGTAGTCTAAGACTGAGTAGCAGAATAGAATAAATAGGGTGGGGGGTGGGGGAGCACATGAATAGGAAAGTCCTAATAGGAAACATACAAGCAGCCATAGAGACAGATTTGAAGTATTTCTTTCATTCTCTCTTTAAAGCAGCTCAAAAAAAACAACCCCCAAAACAGCAAAGTATTTACAACGTGACAAGGCGATTCATATTGACTAGAAAAGAGATAATTTGTGAAAGCTGAGGTGAAAAATGTATGATCCTCATCCCATTCCCCTATACCAAAAAAAATTCTGAAAGATTTAAAAAATTAAGCTGTAAAATAACTTAAAGCAGATGTTGGTGAATGAAGAGTTTTTTGATTTCAGGAAAGGGAATGCTTTTCTACTTTTTAATTTTTATTTATTTATTTTTTTAGAGACGGTGTTTCACCATGTTGGTCAGGCTGGTCTCAAACTCCTGACCTTGTGATCTGCTTGCCTCAGCCTCCCAGAGTGCTGGGATTACAGGTGTGAGCCACCATGCTCCTCCTGGGAATGCTTTTCTAACACAGAAGTTGGGCTGGGCATGGTGGCTGATGCCTGTAATCCCAGCACTTTGAGAGGCAAAGGCAGGCAGATCACTTGACGTCAGGAGTTTGAGACCAGCCTGGCCAACATAGTGAAACCCTGTCTCTACTAAAAATAGAAAAATTAGCCGGCCGTCATGCCGGTTCCCTGTAGTCCCAGCTAATTGGGAGGCTGAGGCACGAGAATTCCTTGAACCTGGGAGGTGGAGGTTGCAGTGAGCTGAAATTACACCACTTGTACTCCAGCTTGGGTGACAGAGGGAGACCTTGTCTAAAAAAAAAAAAAAAAAAAAAAACCCATGGAAGTTAGAATAAGAATCCATAAGGGAAAAGGTTTACAATTTTGACTCCACAAAAGTTAAAAGTTAAACCAATAGTATGTTTCAAAAAAGAATTAGGCTGGGCATGGTGGCTTACGTCTGTAATCCCAGCACTTTTGGAGGCCAAGGTGGGCGGATCACAAGCTCTGGAGATTGAGACTATCCAGATCAACATGGCAAAACCTCATCTCTACTAAAAATACAAAAATTAGCTGGGTGTGGTGGCGTGCGCCTGTAATCCCAGCTACTCAGGAGGCTGAGGAAGGAGAAGCTTGAACTGGGGAGGCGGAGGTTGCAGTGAGCCAAGATCGCACCGCCGCACTCCAGCCTGGCGACAGAGCGAGATTCATCTCAAAAAAAAAAAAAAATTAAAAGTAATATTTACAGTATTTATGTCAGTCAACTAGGTACCATATATCATTTTTCTATTTAACAGATGTATATTTATGTGTATGTAGGAAAGACTAGGCGATGAGGTGAACAACATTATTATCTGCAGAATATAATGCAGTAGTTAAAAAGAATTAGTGATAAAAACCAAATTATACAATGACGTGTGCAAAAATAACGCTACTTTAAAAAATACACAAATAGTGCTAAATGGATTCCTTAGGCATTTATGTAAATACACAAAAACAGTTTGAAAGAATAAACTTCAAATAATGATTACTTCTGGTAAGGGGAGTGCTGGATGGTAAAAGGAAGCTTTGTATATTTTGTAATGGTTGAAAGTTTTGCAGTAAGAATGTAAAATGTATCAGTAAAAAAGTTGATAAGGACATTTTCAAACATAGAAAATTGAATAGTATATTGAATGGAAAGATTGAATAGTGTAAAGAACATGATGTACCCATTACCTATTACCAGTCTTTAACAATGATCTTTTTTTCACCCCTGCATTTGAAGCAATCCCAGTCATCATTTCATCTTCAAGTAATGGTATATATATATATATATATATATATATATATATATATATATATTTTTTTTTTTTTTTTTTTTTTTTTTTTTTTCCTTTTTGAGATGGAGTTTTGCTCTTGTTGCCCAAGGCTGGAGTGCAATGGTGCCATCTCACTTCACTGCATACTCTGCCTCCCAGGTTCAAGCAATTCTGCCTCAGCCTCCTGAGTAGCTAGGATTACAGGGGCCCGCCACCACGCCCGGCTAAATATTTTATCATCTGTAGTTCCTTTTTTCTTCACAATTTTCTGTTGAGAAAACTCATTTGTCGGCGGGCATGGTGATTCATGCCTGTAATCCCAGGCTTTGGGAGGTCCAGGCAGGTGGATGACCTGAGATCAGGAGTTCGAGACCAGTTTGACCAATATGGTAAAACCCCATCTCTACTGAAAATACAAAAATTAGCTGGGCGTCTTGGCGCGTGTCTGTAGTCCCAGCTACTTGGGAAGCTGAGACAGGAGAATCACTTGAACCTGGGAGAGGTGGAGGTTGCAGTGAGCTGAGACCACACCACTGCACTCCAGCCTGGGCGACAGCAGGAGACTCCATCTCAGAAAAAAAAACAAACTCGTTTGTCTTATGAGTTTCCCATAGTCTGTTCCGCTGATTTGCATCCCTGTGGTTTTTATTTTTATTTATTTATTTTACTGGTAACACCACTTAAGGATGTGTGGGTTTTCTTTGTTGTGTTGTTTTTTTGTTTTTGTTTTTTTTTTGAGAGAGTCTCACTCTGTCACCCAGGCTGCAGTGCAGTGGCATAATCTCGGCTCACTGCAACCTCCACCTCCCAGGTTCAAGCAGTTCTCCTCCTTCAGCCATGTGAGTAGCTGAGACTGCAGGCATGCACCACTATGCCTGGCTAATTTTTGTATTTTTAGTAGAGACGTAGTTTTGTCATGTTGGCTAGGCTGGTCCCAAAGTCCTCACCTCACGTGATCTGCCTGCCTCAAACTCCCAAAGTGCTGGGATTACAGGTGTGAGCCACTGTACCTGATTTCCCCATAAGTATGTTAACATATATATCTTTTTTTTTTTTATAATGGAGTTTCACTCTTGTCATCCAGGCTGGAGTGCAATGGTGTGAATCTTGGCTCACTACAACCGTCTCCTGGGTTCAAGCGATTCTCCTGCCTCAGCCTCCCGAGTAGCTGGGATTACAGGTGCCCACCACCACGCCCAGCTAATTTTTATATTTTTAGTAAAGATGGGGTTTCACCATGTTGGCCAGGCTGGTCTCGAACTCATGACCTCAGGTGATCCACCTACTTCAGCCTCCCAAAGTGCTGGGATTATAGATGTGAGCCACAGTGCCCTTCCAAGCATATATATCTTTAAGAAAAGTGCCATATTTACAGTTTTTAAAACTGAGGTAAAATTCACATAACTAAAACTAACCATTTTAAAGTGTACAATTCACTGTCATGTAGTATATTTACAGTGTACAGCCATCACTTCTATTCCCAAACATTTTCATCACCCCAAAAGGAAACCCCAAAACCATTAAGTAGTTACTCCCCATTCCCTTCTTGCTTTTTCTTTTTTTCTTTCTTTTTTTTTTTTTTTTTTGAGATGGAGTCTTGGTCTGTCAAGGTCCCAGGCTGGAAAGCAGTGGCACAATCGCAGCTCACTGTAACCTCCATCTCCCAGGTTCAAGCAATTCTCCTGCCTCAGCCTCCGTGTAGCTGGGGTTACAGGTGCCTGCCACCACACGTGGCTAATTTTTTGTATTTTTATTAGAGGTGAGGTTTTACCATGTTGCCTAGGCTGGTCTCAAACTCCTGACCTCAGGTGATCTGCCTGCCTTGCCCTTCCAAAGTGCTGGGATTACAGGCATGAGCCACTGTGCCCAGCCTCCATTCCCTCCTTTAGCCATTGTCAACCACCAGTCTGCTTTTTGTCTGTATGGATATACCTGTTCTGGATATTTCATTTACATTCATGTGCCACATAGTGATGTTTTGGTCATCGGTGGACCATATATATGATGGCACATGTATGATGATGGTCCCATAAGATTATAATGGAGCTGTCCTATACATGTGTATCAGTTTTTATCTTTTATGTCATATTCTTTTCTATGTTCAGATATGTTTAGAGACACACATACTTACCATTGTCTACAGTGTTCAGTACAGTAATATGCTGTATAGGTTTGTAGCCTAGAAGCAATAGGACATACCATATACCCTAGGTGTGTGTAGTAGGCTATACCCTAGGTTTGTGTAAGTACACTCTATGATGTTTGCATAATGATGAAGCTGCCTAACGGTAGATTTCTCAGAACGTATCCCTGTCATTAAGCAACGCGTGACTGTAAATGTAGTCATACAATATGTGACTTTTTATGTCTTGTTTCTTTCACTTAGCATAATGTTTTGAGGTTCATTCATATTATATTTATAATTTTTAGAGATAACATTTATGAACAATGAAATGCAAAATCTTGTGTACATTTGCCTATTTTTGAAAAATTCATGTGTGTAACCCAAACCCTTATCATCATATCGAATATTGCCATCATCCCAGAACATTCCCTCATGCCCCTTCCCAATCAGTATCCTCAGTTCAGAGACAACCACTGTTCTGATTTAATTCCACAATAGATTGGTTTTGCCTATTCTAGAACTTAATGTAAATGGAATGACACCGTATGTGGTCATTTTCTGTAAGACTTTATTCACTCAGTATATTTTTTAAGGTTCATATTGTTCCATGTATATCAGTAATTGGTTTCTTTTAATTGCTGACTGGTATTCTGTTTGAATATACTGCAGTTTGTTTATTCTTTCATGAAGTTGTTTATTGATGGCCCTTTGTCTATATTGTTTGTAAGTGTGGCTGAGGAGAGTCTTTGTCTTACAGTCTCCCAGGAAGGCTAATTCTTGACCAGATAGAAAAAATATACAAGAGAAATATTTTAAAATAATTTTAATGAAACAAATAATATGATATTTTCTTTCTTCAAAGCATTTGGCCATCCAGTGTCATTGGTCTCAGAGGCCAGCAGTTATTGGAGATGTCCTTCAAGTCTACAGTGGGTCTGAAGGGAGGGCTATTATTTTCTGTGAGACCAAGAAGAATGTAACTGAAATGGCCATGAATCCACACATAAAACAGGTACGTCTTTTTTTCATGCTTTCTCTAATGGAAATTATGAGGATGAATCACTGAACAAAAATCTTAACTGTCGTTTGTGGACCAGATTTGATAAGTCATTCTCAAAATTGAGTTGTAAGGGTGGGTGTAGTGGCTCACACCTGTAATCCTATGACCTGATAATTCAGGATAGAATTTTATCAGTTTTGTTTGTTTGTCTTGAGACAGGGTCTCCTTCTTATGCCCAGGCTGGAGTGCAGTGGCACAATCATGGTTCACTGCGTTCTTGACTTCCTGGGCTCAGGTGATTCTCCCACCTTAACCTCCTAAGTAGCTGGGACTACAGGTGCATACCACAAAGCCCAGCTAATTTTGTTCATATTTTATAGAGATGAGATTTCACCATGTAGCCCAGGCTGGGCTTGAATTCCTGGGCTCAAGCAATCTGCTCCCCCTCAACCCTTCCTTGGCCTGCCGAAATGCTGGGATTACGGATGTGAGCCATCACACCTGACCTCTATCAAGTTTTATCAGTTTTTTTAAGACTTTGAAAATGTGATCTGGAGATCATAAAGGTTGAAACAAAATGAATTTCTACGAGTAAAAGAGGGTAATATTTTAGAGTTGTGTTATAAAACAACAAATTTTTATTAAATTAATGAATCAGAATACTAAATATATGTGTCTTTTTCTGTCTTAAAAAATACCTTTTGGTTGGGTGCGGTGGCTCACACCATAGTCCCAGCACTTTGGGAGGCCGAGGCGGGTGGATCACCTGAGGTCAGGAGTTCAAGACCAGTCTGGCCAACATGATGAAACCCCACCTCTACTAAAATTACAAACATTAGCCAGGGGTGGTGGTGGGTGCCTGTAATCCCAGCTACTCAGGGGGCTGAGGCAGGAGAATTGCTTGAACCCAAAAGGTGGAGGTTGCAGTGAGCTGAGATGGTGCCACTACTCTCCAGCCTGGGCGACAGAGTGAGACTCCGTCTCAAAAAACAAACAAACAAAAATGCTTTTATAGAAAATTTCAAACATGTACAAAAGTTGATAGAATCATGTAATGAACCCCTGTGTATTCATCCTCCAGTTTCAGTAATTATTTTTTCTATATACTAACCTACCTCCTCTTTCAGAATTATATTGATGCAAACCCTAGATATCATATTATGATATCCATAAATGTTTGGGTATGTATCTCTAAAAGAAAAGAATTTTCAAAAAAAAAAAACCCAACAATACTGTTATCACATCTAAAAAATTAACTAATAATTAGAAATATTAATTCGTTTCACATTATCAGTTGTCTTACAAATGCTTATTTTCTTTTATAGTTGGTTTTCCTGACTCTGGGTCCAAATAAGATTCTTACGTTGTGTGATTTTATTAAGTAGCTTTTAATATATGGACTACTCCTTTATCAATTTTTTTTTGTAGCTGTTTTTATTTAAGAAACTCAGTTGTCATAAATCTAGAGTATTGCTTCCCCATGATGTCATTTAACATGTTCCTCTCTTCTATATTTTCTGAATATTCAGGTTTGTTTGTTTAGGGCAGAACTACTTCATAGGTGGTGTACTTCCAGCAGGAGGTATATATGTCTAGTTCTTTTTGTGATGCTAACGTCCACCGATAACCAGTCCTTAAACGTCAATGTCTCTCCAGTCATTTTTGTTGTTTGTGACTTGTTATTGAGTAGATTCCTGAGAAAAGGGCTTATGGAAACAATATCGCCTGTTGATAATACCTTGTTTGTGACTTTACACCTGAAAATTATTTTGGCTGTATATGAAATTCTTGGTTCACATTTTCTTTCCTTCATTGTCTTAAATGTGTTACTTTACTGTTTTTGGAATAAAGCATCGCTATAAAAAGATGCCAGTCTGATCTTTTTTCCTTATATGTGATTATCTTAAAATCTTTTTTGTAAGTGATTTTCTTTAAAAATCAGTAGTGTTACTAGAATATATTTTGGTGGTGGTCTTCATTAGTTTTTCTGGGTACACAGTGTGCACTTTCAGTTTGTAGTTTCATATGTATTTTTTAAAAGGTTCAGCAAAATTTTCTTGAACGACAATTTTTAGCATTTGGTTTTCCAATTGCTTTGGTTTTCTTCTTTAAGGACTCTTGTACATATGTTGGCTCTCTTTTTTGACGCTCCCTGGTCACTTTATATAAAATCTTTTATTATTGAGCTTTCTTTCACTTATTATACATTAAGCCTTTTTCATCTTTATTCAGTTTCAAAATTTCTCTCTTTTTAAGAGACAGGGTCTTGCTGTGTTGCCCACATGGGAGTGCAGTGGCTATTCACACATGTAATCATGGCCCTTTATAGCTTTGAACTCCTGTAGCTGGGACTGTAGGCATGCACTACTACACATGCCTTAAAATTTCCCATTTTTAAGAAATATGTTGTGTTTATTCACTCTTTTGCTCTTTCTAGTATAGTCTTCATTTGTGAAGTTATCTTTTATTTCTGCTTCTTTCATGAGTCATTTTATCTCATTGAAAGACTGAAAAGTTTTTCTTAATTTGATTTTTGTTCTTTAACATAGCATTAAATTTTTTTCTTTTAGCAGGCATGGTAGCTCACACCTATAACCTCAGTACTCTGGGAGGCCAAGTCTGGAAGATTGCTTGAGCCCAGGAGTTCAAGACAAGCCTGGGTAACAGAGCAAGACCCCATCTCTATAAAAAAAAAAAATTAGTCAGAGGTGGTGGTGTGTGCCTGTAGTCCCAGCTACTCAGGAGGCTGAGGTGGGAGAACTTCGTAAGTCCAGGAGTCAGAGGTTACAATGAGCTATGATCATGACGCTGTACTCCATCCTGGGTGACAGAGTATGATGCTCTCTTTCTTTTTTGAGATGGAGTCTCTTAAGTATTGCCCAGGTTGGAGTGCAGTGGTGCAATTTCAGCTCACTGCAAACTCTGCTTCCTGGGTTCAAGCGATTCTCTTTCCTCAGCCTCCCGAGTAGCTGAGACTACAGTTGTGCGCCACCACACCCTGCTAATTTTTGTATTTTTAGTAGAGATGATGTTTCACCATATTGGCCAGGCTGGTCTAGAACTCCTGACCTTGTGATCCACCTGCCTCGGCCTCCCAAAGTGCTGGGATTACAGGTGTGAGCCACCACGCCCGGCAGAGTATGACCCTTTCTCTTAAAAAAAAAATCTGTGTGTGTGTGTGTGTGTGTGTGTGTGTGTGTGTGTAATTTAAAAAACTTTTATATATTATTTATATATTTAATATGTATAATATACTTTTTAATTTTTTTTTTCTGAGATGGGGTCTCTGGCGGGAATGCAGTGGCATGATCTTGGCTCACTGCAGCCATCACCTCCCAGGTTCAAGTGATCCTCTCAGCCTTCAAGTACCTGAGACCACAGGTGCGTGCTACCATGCCTGGCTAAGTTTTTATTTTTGTAGAGATGGGATATCTCTAAGTTGCCCAGGCTGCTTTCAATCCTGATCTCAAGTGATATGCATGCATCTGCCTCCCAAAGTGCTGGGATTATAGGCGAGAGCCACTGTCCTCAGCCAATATATGATATATATGTGTATTTTACTTTATTATTTATTTTTTTTTGAGACATAGTTTCACTCTGTCACCCAGGCTGGAGTGCAGTGGTATGATCTTGGCTTACTGCAGCCTCCTCATCTTAGGTTCAAGCGATTATCATGTCTCAGCCTCCAGAGTAGCTGGGATTACAGGTGTGTACCACTGCACCTGGCTAAGTTTTATATTTTTAGTAGAGATGGGGTTTTGCCATGTTGGCCAGGCTGGTCTCCAACTGCTGACCTCAAGTGATCCGCCTGCCTTGGCTTCCCTAATTTTGGGGATTATAGGCGTGAGCCACTGTACCCTGCCATATATGTATATCTTAATAAGTTTCTTTGAGCTCATTCAAAATGCTGTACTTTTATTTGTTTTGTGGATAAGCTTTTTCTAGATCACTTTATTTGTGGAGATATCCTGCCTTTTTTTTTTTTTTTGAAACAGTCTTGCTCTGTGGCCCAGGCTGGAGTGCAGTGGTGCGATGTCAGCTCACTTCAACCTCTGCCTCCCAGGTTCAAGCAATTCTCCTGCCTCAGCTTCCAGAATAGCTGGGATTATAGGTGGGCAGCACCATGCCCGGCTAATTTTCGTATTTTTAGTAGAGCTGGGATTTCACCATGTTGGCCAGGCTGGTCTTGAACTCCTGACCTCAAGTGATCTGCCTGCCTAGGCCTCCCAAAGTGCTGGGATTACCGGCATGAGCCACCATGCCTACCAAATTTTTTTTTTTAAGAGACAGGTCCTGCCATGTTGCCAGCGTTGGAGTGCCTTGGCTATTCACAGACACAGTAATAGCACACTGCAGCCTCTAACTCCTGGCCTTAAGGGATCCTCTCTCATTAGCCTCCTGAGTAACTGGGACTACAGGCATGTGCCATTGCACCCAGCTTATTCTGCTTATTCTTTTTTTCCTTCCTAATTACTTTCTGTGAGATTTGACTGTGATCTTTACTGTTGCTCATTTTTAGATTAAGTTAAGCTTTTTGAATTTTAGATGGGAAGGCATTAGTGAGAATACTTCTCTGGTGTCACAGCTCTAGAGCTGCTGCTTCTGTTATTTTTGTTAGTGTTTAAAAATATAGTCTGTAAATTATATCTGAGTAAAGCTGTTAAAAAGAAAAAAAGGTCCACTTTCTGAGTTCTAGCTGTGTCTTTCCTTCCTTTTCACTGGATCTTTTTTTTTCTTTGATCCTGTTATTCTTGGCATCCATAGTTTAGAGCCTCTGCCCAGCAGTTTCTCCTCAGCATGGGGCTTTGTGCTGGAAAGTGAGCATTGGCTGTTAGTTTTGAAAGTTTATATAGGGCCCAGCTTTCTCCAGTCCCTGCAGACCTTAACTTGGGCTCCTCACAATCACCCTCAAGTATATAAAACTCCTCCCAGTTTCAGCTGCAGTTGTCAACAATTTATTTGAGAATATGCTTTCCAGGGAGCTTTTCATTATGCTTTCAAGATGGCAGATCTGAAAGATGGGGTCCCTGAATCACCTGTTCTTAGGAGTAGCAAATTCCCCCACGTAGATAAAAGATTTATCCTTCTCTGCTTATGTTTTAGAAATCATGAGACCACCTTGTCACTTATTTGTTATATGTGTTGTGTGTGGATTTTTAGTTTTGTTATCCTAGTTGATGTGCATTTTGTGGGAACTAGAGATTCAAAGTCACTGTCTTCCTCAGTGTCATTTTGACTAATTGTGTAGCATTAGCCTTGATGTTTAAATGTCCAGTATCTGCTAGGCATGCCTATAATTTTAGCATTTCGGGAGGCTGATGTTGGCGGATCACTGGAGGCCAGGAGTTCGAGACCAGCCTGGGCAGCCTAAGGAGACACCATCTCTACAAAAAAGTTAAAAATTAGCCGGGGCTGGCCACAGTGGCTTACACCTGTAATCCTAGCATTTTGGGAGGCCAAGGCAGGTGGATTGCCTGAACTCAGGAGTTCAAGACCACCTTGTGCAACCTGGTGTGAAACCCAGTCTCCATTAAAGTACAAGAAATTATCCAGGTGTGATGGTACACACCTGTAGTCCCAGCTACTTGGCAGGCTGAGGCACAAGAATCACTTGAACCTGGGAGGCAGAGGTTACAGTGAGCCGAGATCACTCCACTGCACTCCGGTCTGGGGAACAGAGCGAGACTCAGTCTCCCCACCAAAAAAAAAAAAAAAAATTAGCCAGGTGTGGTGGCATGTTTCTGTATTCCTGTCTATCTGGGAGGCTGAGGCAAAAGGATTGCTTGAGTCCAGGAGTTCGAGGTTGCAGTGAGCTATGATCATGACACTGCATTCCAGCCTGGGTGACAAAGTGAGACCCTATCTCTTAAAAAAAAATTTTTAAAGTCTTGTATAAACATATAGATGCTAAATAGTGAAAGAGTGCTAGAGGGTAATTGAGTTACCTTTCTTTTCATTGCTTTAAAATACTTAGTAGCAGTTGTCTTGCAGAAGCTATTTTTTGATCTTGAAGAAATTGCCTTGCTACAAAGGCTGGGGGAGAATTCCTCTTTCAGTGGACAATAATCTGTTTCTTTTCTTTTTTTTTTTTTTTTAATATATTTTTTCTTTTTTAAAGAGGGGGTTTCACCATGATGGCCAGGCTGGTCTTGAACTCCTGACCTCAGGTGATCCACCCACCTCGGCCTCCCAAAGTGCTAGGATTACAGGTATGAGCCACTACGCCCGGCTGACAATAATCTGTTTCTAAAAAGAAAAAGTCTGTTTTTGGAGAATGGAATTTATCTTCTGCTGGGTGACTTTGCTGTTTAGGTAGAAAGTTCTAGTGGTATCTCAGGAGTTATATGGGATTTTATGGATTAACCAGAGAACCTGAATAGTTTCTTTTTTTTTTTTTTATTTTTAAATTCTAATTTATTTTTTTCCCCCCTAAAGTCAAGTTTTACTTGGTTTTCCCAGAAAAAAATGCCTTCTAAATTCTAAACAGCTGGGTTTAGTGGTACACATGTAATCCCAGCTACTCAGGAGGTTGAAGCGGGAGGATGGATTGAGCCCCAAGCAACACAGCAAGAACCGCCTCTCTAAATGAATGAATGAATAATTAAACAGTCTCTCTCTTTCTCTTTTTCTTTCTCTCTTTTGGAGAAAAAATTGTTTAAAGTTGGAGACCTGGAAACAATCACTGGTATCATGAATGTAGTACGTTCCTCTTAGGACAAATTATCAAGTAAAGAAAAAACCCTGTGTTCTCTATCTTTTTTTTTTTTTTTTAAACAGGTCTTACTCTGTCACCCAGGCTGAAGTACATTGGTGTGATCACAGCTCACTGCAGCCTCAATCGCCCAGGCTCAAGTTCTCCCACTTCAGCCTCCCGAGTAGCTGGGACTACAGGCCTGCGCCACCACACCTGGCTAATTTTTTATATTTTTATAGAGATACGATCTCCTTATGTTACCCAGGCTAGTCTAGAACTCTTAGCCTCAAGCAGCCCTCCCACCTTGGCCTCCCAAAGTACTGGGATTACCAAAAACCTGTGTTGCAATCGAAAAATCCACTATGACAAACCATTCAACTTATTTAAAGTATATTTGTTTATAACTTTTTTTCAAAAATTAGATGTTTATTCTCTTGAAATATTTTTCTTAACTTGGGTTATATGATAACCACGCAGGTTTTTTTTTTTTTGCTTCTAGTTTCTACTGAGGTCTTTTTATATTCTTGTCTGTACTTTAAATATTGGCATTTCTCACAAATCTGATTCTTACTCTACATATTTTTCATGGAGGAAAAAAGAATAGTGATTAATAGCACAGACTTGGGAGTCAGATTGGGGTTTAAATCTTAGTTGTGCTACATAGTAGCATAATTTTGTACCTACCTACATATGTACACATACATGTAGATATACTGTCCTACTTTTAAGAAGTGGTATTTCAAGCATCTGCTTTTGGTGAAGAAAAAGTAAATTAAAAAAAAACAAGTATTAGCCAGGTGTGATGGCTCATGCCTGTTATCCCAGCACTTTGGGAGGCCAGGGCAGGAAGATTGCTTGAGCCCAGGAATTTGAGACCAGCCTGGGCATTTCATTTATATAGCAGATAAATTTTTAAAGGGAATAGATGCATGAATTAAACATTTTAAAATGTATTATGGAAATTGTATTATTTAAGCTTCCTATTTAAAGGGATACTTTTGAGCCGGGCATGTGGTTCAGGCCTGCAATTGCAGCTACTCAGGAGACTGAGGTGGGCGGATCTCTTAGCCCAGGATTTTGAGGTTGTAATGAGCTATTATTTTGCCATTTCACTGTCGTTTGGGCAACAGAGCAAGATTCTCTCTCTTAAAAATAAATAAATAGGCCACGCGTGATGGCACACGCCTGTAATCCTAGCAATTTGGGAGGCCAGGGCGGGTAGATCACGGGGTCAGGAGTTTGAGACCAGCCTGGCTAGCATGGAGGAACCCCATCTATACTGAAAATACAAAAAAAAAAAAAATTAGCTGGGTGGCAGAATATGCCTGCAATCCCAGCTGCTAGGCAGGCTGAGGCAGGAGAATCACTTGAACCTGGAAGGTGGAGGTTGCGGTGAGCTGAGATTCTGCTGTTACACATCAGCCTGGGCAACAAGAGCAAAACTCTGTCTCAAAGAAATAAATAAATAAAATAAATAATAGGCTTGCTTTGGTGGCTCATGCCTGTAATCCCAGCACTTAGGGAGGCCAAGGTGGGCAGATCACGAGGTCAGAAGATGGAGACCATTCTGGCTAACACAGTGAAACCCCGTCTCTACTAAAAATACAAAAAATTAGCCAGGCATGGTGGCACACACCTGTAGTCCCAGCTACTGAGGCAGGAGAATTGCTTGATCCCAGGAGGCGGAGGTTGCAGTGAGCTGAGAGTGCACCACTGCACTCCAGCCTGAGCGACAGTGAGACCTTGTCTCAAAATAAAAAAATAATAATAAAAGGATATTTTTGAAATTAAAAATTTCTCTGGGAAGCCAAGACAGGAAAATTGCTTGAGGCCAGGCATTCAAAAGCAGCCTGGGCAACATAGCGAGAGTCTGTCTCTACAAAAAATAAAAAAATTGGCTGGGTGTGGTGGGACATACCTGTGGTCCAAGTTTCTGAGGAGGAAAGCATTTCTTGAGCCCAGCAGGTCAGGGCTGCAGTAAGCAATGATCATGCCATTGCACTCAACCCTGGGTGACAGAGTGAGACCCTGTCTCCAAAATAAATGAAAAATAAAATTTAAAAGGTGGTATTAAAAATTACTTTCTTTTTTTACCATTTTAAGATTTAGATGGGCCATGCATGGTAGTTCACATCTGTACTTTGGGAGGCCAAGGCAGGAGGATCACTTCAGCTCAGGAGTTTAAAACCAGCCTGGACAACATAGTGAGACCTCGTCTCTATTTTATTTTTTAAAAAATTGTTTATTTAGGCCGAGTGCAGTGGCTTACGCCTGTAATCCCAGCACTCTAGGGGGGCTGAGGCAGGCGGATCACGAGGTCAGGAATTCAAGAGCAACCTGGCCAACATAGTGAAACCCCATCTCTACTAAAAATACAAAAATTAGCTGGGCATAGGTGGCATGCGCCTGTAATCCCAACTACTCTGGAAGCTGAGGCAGGAGAATTGCTTGAACTGGGACCTGGGAGGCAGAGGTTGCAGTGAGCTGAGATCACGCCACTGCACTCCAGCCTGGGCTATGGAGCAAGACTCTGTTTCAAAAAAAATATTGTTTATTTAAAGCATTTTGCATAGTGCTTTTCTTTTCTTGAAGCAAGAGGTCAATTAGTATAGGAATATAGAAGTATAGATATGTATAAATAGATCTAATCACTCCTATGGCTCAAGTCATCTAGTATATGCTAATGATACCTAAATCTTTTTCTCACTGGGATCTACCTCAAGAATACTAGACCTACTGGCTACAGACACACCAACCCATTATGTTCCTAAACCTAATTTACTTTCTACACTCCTATACCTACCCTGTCTCCAACATTCACTAGGGCTAAATAATACATCTACCCATTGTTTAAACCAGAAATTTATGTATCACTCTTGAATTTATTCCTCACCTTTGGCCATCCAGTCAACTACATAGTATTTTTGGATTCTATCTCCTATGGTTTAAAGTGGCTCATTTATTTCTTTTTTCTTTTCTTTTTCTTTGAGACGAAGTCTCATTGTGTTGCCCAGGCTGGAGTACAGTGGTGCAATCTTGGCTCACTGCAACCTCTGCCCCGCTGGGTTCAAGTGATTCTCCTGCCTCAGCCTCCCAAGTAGCTGGAATTACAGGTGCTTGCCACCACGCCCAGCTATTTTTTGTATTTTTAGTAGAGACAGGGTTTCACCATGTTGGCCAGGCTGGTCTCGAACTCCTGACCTCA